>VXAZ01004972.1:1199499-1255899 GCA_013399875.1 Gymnorhina tibicen
GCGTGCCCAAGGCCAAGGCGCTGCCGGGCGCCGTGGTGGCCCCGTCGCTGCTGCTGGCCGGGCCGCCGCCGGGCGCCGCGCCCTCGCTGCTGCTTGCGCCGCTCGGGGGCTCGGCCGGGCTGGCCGGGGAGCCGCCCGGTTCCTGCGAGTACAAGACGCTGCTGGTGAGCGGGCTCAGCGCGGCCCTGCCCGACCAGCTGCTGGAGGACGGGCTGTTCCGCCTCTTCCAGCGCTTCGCGGGCGGGGGCGCCGGGGACATCAGTGTCAAGCTCTCCCACACGCCCGAGCTCGGCCGCGTCGCCTACGTGAACTTCCGACATCCCGGGGACGCCCGCGACGCCCGCCGGCACGCCCGGGCCCGGCAGCTGCTCCTCTACGACCGGCCGCTCAAGGTGGAGCCCGTGTACCTGCGCGGGGGCCGGCGCAGCCGCACGCCGCCCCCTGCGCCCTCCCCGGAGCCGCTGGGGTACCTGCCGCCCCTGCACAGCGCCTACCAATACAAGCAGCGCTCGCTGTCGCCGGTCACCAGCCCCTTGCTGCGGGAGCCGCGGCCCCGCCACGCCGCCGCTGCCGCCTTCGCGCTGGAAGCGGCCGCCATCGGGCTCTCCCGGGAGCGGGAGCGGGCCCTGGATTACTACGGGCTGTACGACGAGCGCGGCCGCCCGTACAGTTACCCCATCGTGGCCGAGGAAGACCTGATGCCGGAGGATGACCAGAGAGCCACCCGCAACCTCTTCATCGGCAACCTGGACCACAACGTGTCGGAGGTGGAGCTGAGGCGCGCCTTTGAGAAGTACGGCATCATCGAGGAGGTGGTGATCAAGCGCCCCGCACGTGGCCAGGGTGGTGCCTACGCCTTCCTCAAGTTCCAGAACTTGGACATGGCGCACCGGGCCAAGGTGGCCATGTCGGGCCGCGTTGTGGGCAGGAACCCCATCAAAATCGGCTACGGGAAAGCCAACCCCACCACCCGGCTGTGGGTGGGGGGCCTTGGCCCCAGCACTTCCTTGGCTGCCCTGGCCAGGGAGTTCGACCGCTTTGGCAGCATCAGGACTATTGACTACGTGAAGGGCGACAGCTTCGCTTACATCCAGTACGAGAGCCTGGACGCTGCCCAGGCCGCCTGCGCGCAGATGAGGGGCTTTCCCTTGGGCGGACCGGAGAGGAGGCTCCGAGTGGATTTTGCCAAAGCAGAAGAGACGAGATACCCGCAGCAGTACCAGCCCGCGCCGCTCCCCGTGCACTACGAGCTGCTGGCTGACGGGTACAGCCGGCACCGGAGCCTGGAGCAAGACTTGAGGGTGCGGGATAGGACTCCTCCCCACCTCCTGTACTCGGACAGAGACAGGAGCTTTGTGGAGGCAGACTGGGCCAGCCCTGCCAAAAACGCCGAACGCAGGAACAACCTGGAGAGCTACAGCCGGTCCGTGCGCAGCCGGAGCGGGGAGCGCTGGGGCAGCGACGGCGACCGCAGCGTGCCCAAACCGTGGGAAGAGAGGCGGAAACGCCGGAGTCTTTCCAGTGACCGCGGGAGGACTACTCACTCGCCTTACGAGGACAGAAGCAGGACAAAGGCCAGTGGGCCAGCTCTAGACCGCAGCCCTGACAGGGCTCGCAAGGAGAATCACACTACAGAACCCGGAGCCGAGAAAGAGCAGAGTAACTCCCTCCAGAACAATCGTCACACGGCCGAGGAGAAACCCCATCGCGAGCCAGCCGATGCTCCCCAGCCCAAAAAAAGGGACAGCGAACGCAATCATCGAACTGGTGAATCGGAATCAAAAACTCACGAGGAGCCAAAATCTGAGACCAAAAAGCTAAAGAATTTATCAGAATATGCTCAGACACTGCAACTTGCTTGGAATGGGCTTCTTGTGCTTAAAAACAGCTGCTTCCCCACCTCTATGCACATCCTGGAGGGAGACCTGGGTGTCATCAACGGACTCCTCAAAGACCATTCATCCGGCGGGAAGCTGACGCAGCTCAAAATCGCTCAGAGACTTCGGCTGGACCAGCCCAAGCTGGATGAAGTCACCCGGCGCATCAAACAAGGCAGCCCCAACGGCTATGCCGTGCTCCTGGCCACCCAGTCCGCCCCGGCAGGGGCAGGGGCCGAGGGGACCTTCCCTGTGGTAGAGCCTGGCTTGCAACGACGGCTTCTCAGGAATCTGGTCTCCTACTTGAAACAGAAGCAGGCTGCTGGGGTTATCAGCCTGCCCGTGGGAGGGGCGAAGGGCAGGGACAGCACAGGCATGCTTTACGCGTTCCCTCCTTGCGAGTTCTCTCAGCAGTACCTCCAGTCAGCACTAAGGACATTGGGGAAGTTAGAAGAAGAACATATGGTGATAGTTATAGTCAAAGACACTGCCTAGCCCACACTGTCTTTTCAAATTCCATGTTTTCTTTGTGTGTCACACAGCCCAGTTGTTTTTAAGGCTGATCATTTTGGTTGAGGCTCAAAACACCTTGACCAAAGTGGTAAGATTTTTAGTTTCTAATTAATTTTAATACCTATAATATCTATTAAAATTTTAAATAGAGCCCATTTTATTCGTTTTTAATATGTGACACTGTCCGCTGTTGTTCTGTATTTTTATTTTTTAACTGTATGAAAAGTTGTCAGTAAAGCCTTGTTCACTGATGGATTTCTAAACTTGTGCGGTATCCGAGTTCTTATGGCCCAGGAAGGGTGAGTTCCCTGTGCTGCAGGAGCAGCCAGGCCAGGTGAGGCCCCAGCCCAGTTCAGGTTCTCAGATCCCAACCTTGAGCACTTCCTTCATCTTTATATGTGTCCTTCAAGGTGGGAGGGGAACGGGGGTTCTTTGTGCTGTATCAGAGACTGAAAGGTTGGTTCTCTATTTTTTTTTTTTGTCCTGTTTGCTTTTTGTTTCGTAAATTTGAGTCTGGATGCTTTGCTGTTGAGTCTCTATTTGAGGATAGAAGCTTCCCAGGAAGCCAGCTACCAAGGAAGCAAATCCTGATAAAGAATAAAAGTGTTTTTCATACACACCAAAAATTTAGTTGATACTTGGCAAGAAGTTTGCTATTAAGGAGTGGGATGCTGTATTCAAGTTGGTGAGGTTTGAGAGCATCTGGCACATGTCTCAGTCATAGAAGTTCTTGGATAAAACAAAAAAGGTTTGACATTCCCAATTTTTATAAAAGGAAAAACAAGCAGAAGAAAAAAATGTGATTTAAGGGAGAACCCTCTTGGGCCCATATTAGATGTGGACAAGCCAGGGGCATGATGGTGGTGTGGAAGTGCCCATTTGCAGTCAATCATGTTGTACTACCTGGAATCCTTTATTGAAAGATAAATGACAATTTTTTTTTTTTCTAAAGTTAAGATTTGTTTGCAGGCTTACAAAAAAAGAGAGAAATGTGCCTGGCTGGCTGAGAATGTGTTATGTTACCACAGGTAACCTGTAACAGAGGAACCACTGGAGATCAGTATCTGAGCTCTAAAACGGGGTGGATCCATCACCTTTGCTGTCTGCGGTATGAGGGGGTTGGCTGGGAGGCCAGACCCTCTGAGTGCTCAGCAACATAAGGATGTGGTAATGAGTCCAAGTCGGAGTTAAAATCCACACTGTTCTGTTTGGGGATATTTTTATTTTTTAAAACAATGCCTGTAGATTTTAGGAGACTTAAGAGAAAATTGTGTGGGATTAAAAATGCTACATTTTAAAGTTTCTTAGAGTTGCAGGTGGTTTTTTGTTGTTCTCATGGTAAGCAAGGGAACAAATTCGTGGGAGAACCAGACTTACCTTGCACCAATCTCTGTGACCCAGTAACTCGCTGCGGGCTGCCAAAAGCCCTTCTAAAACTCAGCTCTCAGGTATGATTGGTGTCACGACCTACTTAGCAGGGAGCATAACTCAGTCTAATGATGCTTTTATTTTTCACTTTTTAACCCTGCAGATGTGGGGAGATCATCAGCTGATGATGGATTATTAATATCAACCAGTGTGGGCTGGGTTTATGGGGTTGGGGGGTTGCATTTCACTTGATGCATCTCCCGTATCCTAGAAAATTACTCCGTCCTTAAGCGCCCGAGTGCAGCTCCGAGGCCTCGGAGGGCGTTGTCCATGCAGTGCAGGCCCGGGTCAGAGGGGAGCTGGCTGCTCCCCCTGGGAACAGCAAGGCTCCGGGAATTTGCTGTGGGCTCAGAGGAGCAACTCCACTGCCCCCAGCAGCCAGGCTGCACTGGTGGCACTGGGCTGGCCCGGTTTCACACGGGTACAGGGACACCGACTCCACCCTGGTGACCGGGTCCCCAGTGCTGTTGTAACGCACACAGCGCCAAATGTCAACAATTGTAACGGTTCAGTGTTAGATATCTGAAACCGAGTGCTGTTAAATACCCCTCCTGGCCAGTCCTAGAGCGATTTAGAGCCTTTTGTGCGAGTATCCTGCCTTGGAGGTGTCCGGGCAGCCTGAGGAGGAGTGAGGTGGTGCCAGTCCAAGTGCCCGCCTGGCTGGTGGTGGCAGGGAGCTGCAGCTCGTGGTGCTGTGGCGTGGCCTTGCGTGCGTTACGGTGTGTGAGTGTTAGGAAGGGGAAAGAAAAGAAATCAGTAAATTATAAAAGCTGCAACTGTTTGCTGGCAAAGCGGAGGAACAGCCCCAAATCCCCCATCTCCCACTTTCCTTGTGTAATAGGTAATTAATAATGTAAGGTTGTTTAGAAGACAAAGGTTGGGTAAGATTTGAATGATGGGATTTCTGTTCCCAGAGAGGTGGCTGATGGTTGTGAGCATGTGAGACCAACAAATCTCCCTCCTACCAAAATTAACAGGTGTAAAGGAAAAGTTGGAGAATTATGGAAAAAACGAGAGAAGGAGCCCTCTGACATGATGACCTGAGCCTTCCCTGCTCTCTGGCAGGCAAGGGAGCCACACCATGGCTTTAACAGACTGTGCCAAGGCCAAAGGCACCATCCTGGACTCGGGTCCACCATCCCATCCCTTCACACGTATCCAGGCTGATTCCAAGAGAAACAGGCCTGAAAAAGGGTTGGCAGTTACAGCAAAATAACTCTGGATCTGGATCTTACAGCATCAAAGACTCGGGCCTTAAACTGGGACGGGTAGCGGTTCTGAGGAGTAGATATGGGAAGGTGGGAGGCTTGAACCCCTCAGTGATGCTGGAAGGTGCTGGGTAAAGCAGTGCTGGGGGGTTGTTTTTGGGAGGATGGTGGCTTTCAGCCCGCTATAATGAGGCAGTAAGGTGATCATGGAAGGGTAGTGGTGTCTGGCTCCCCAGGGGGATCTGAAACTCAAGAGGGGGAACAGGGTGTGAGAGGGTGGATGGGCTGGTCTGAGAGTGTTCGTGCTTATGAGCTACCCCATCTTTTATTCTAAGCAAACATTCTGTCTTACAAGGCCTCTTTAACAGCAGTTAAAGCTGGCTGTCTTTCCTACTGAAACAGGGATGAGGGCTAGCCCTGGACGTGCTCTGACCAGTGCAGAGGAGCCTCGGTCATTACCCTTAGCTACGCTTGGTGAGGTTTGTACCCTGCTCTCCCAGCCCTGGCCTGTGGGAGATGTGTTAATCCCAGCCCTGCAGGGATGTGCTGCTCCCTCCCAGGGTGCTGGCAGGGCATTCCACAGGCTGTGCTCCACAGAAGGGTGCTGCAGTGCACCAAATGGGCCAAGCAGTTACACAGGTCCCAGAGCAATGAGGACCACGCTGAGAGGAGGGCACGGGCTGTGCCGGGCTCGTCTGCTCACACTGTGGGAGGAAACAGCATCCTCCCTGCTCCCCTCTGGTGCAGAGGTAGGAGTATGTCTTAGCCAGCTGGCAGGACATTTAAATTTCCTTCCACCCCCTATGCCAGGGTCTGTAACTGCTGCGTAGAAGAAATACTGTATGGCACCCCATCAACCACATGCTCTGAGTATTCCAGAAGATTACAGGATTCTTTCCAAGCAACATGCTTTTAAATAGATTAAATCATGATGCCAGGGTGACAGGTGATTTTCCAAATGCTGAGAATGCTCCCCAGCCCAAGCAGCTGCAGAATTATGGCCCGACAAAAACAAAATAATCCCTACTAGTCCCCAGGTCTGAACCCCACTTTGCACCCAGGCTGGTGGTCACCTGTTCCCCAGCACTCTTCAGTGAGACCCCCAGAACTAAGGCAGTTCCATGGGGTGCAGGCAGCTTCCCCAGGTGTGCATTTAACTTCAGAGAGGCCAGGTCTGCCTGGGACAGGGGCTGGGGGGCTGCTTCAGCAGTTCTGGGGGCTGACCTGCGGGCCCTGCCTCCTTCCCCACAGGGTAAGGCCCAAACCCACTCCCTTTGGCTCTGCTCAGTGGAGTTGGGGCAGGCGTGGGAGTGGAGGGATGGCTCATATACTTACAGCACCTCAGGTTCGAGTCAGATGCATACACAGGAGCTCCATCCCACGTGTTTTGGTTCTGTCTCACAATTAGCTGGTAAATTTCTCCAAAACAGCCAGGCCCAAATCTGCAGCAGATGCAGCCAGTTACAGCTGGGGTATAATGCCAGAACAATATATGGACATCTGGCACTGCATCTCTCTGGGAGCAGTAGCTGAGTACATGCTTTATTTTTTTTCCCTCCTCCTGAGCTGCATATTTTTCGATGGTGAAGTTGGGTAGCATGGTTTCTGGTAAGGCAGGGGCTACTTCTGCATCTGTTGGGTGGCATATCTGATTTTCAGTCCCCTCATTTAATCAGAATGCTGCTCCAATTGCTGGTCTCAAATGCTGTAGTAATCACAACTTGTTCATCTTTATCGACTCTGTAGGGTACAATTATCCATTTTAAGTTGCAGCAGAACCTCTCTTTTTAATTATTAACAAGCAGCCCTGGGTAAGTGCATTAAAAAGATGCAATGCTGGAGGGAAAAAAACCTATCCCTTCTTTCAGTTAAAAAGGAAATCCTTCCTCTTCAAGCAGTAAGACCTTGAGCCTTAGTGGAAACGAGCAGTTCTTGGTGCAAAACTGGTTGTAGTGTCAAGGAGTGAGAAGTCTCCAGTTCCCTGTTCTGCCTCAAACCCTATTCTGAAAGCGGCCAAAACAGAGAAAGGGTTAAAGGGTGAGTGGATGTTATCTGAACACCTGGGAATAAACAGCACAGTCGTGGCCTTGTCCAGACAAGCAGCGAGCACACTCGGCTGCCAGCTCCGAGCGCAGGCCCAAGCTGCGCAGTGGGGTGCTGCACTGTCAAGTCAAACACTCCACTGCCATTTCTTCCTCCTCTTCTGAGGGCAGGGCCTCTTATGCCTCAACAGGAGCACCCGAGCTGCCCTCTGCCCCGACAGCCACAGGGCAGCCTGGGCAATGCCAAACCACAGGAGGAAGCCGGTGCTGCTCCCAGCTCCTGGCACACCCCGGGAGATGGGGAATTCCCTGCCTGAACTGCAGAGTGGACACTCCAGAGCACCTCCCCACACAGCCACAGCCCAGTGGCGTCGTCCAGCTCCCACTCAGTGAGGCAAGGATGCCACTGAGAATTCCAGGCTGTCAGGCAACCCAAGGGATCAGACTGGAACCCACAGCCGCTGTGCCATGGCCAGGCTGCGCTCCCAAATCCCACATTTCCTTTGCCCTTCCTTACTGCAGCCAGGTTCCAGCTACACCTGGCTGCTCTCAGCTGAGCCCTGCAGGCACATGGAGCACTGCTTTTGCATGGCTACAATTCACAGCCATACACACAGACAGGACTTGTATTTAATTTTTTAATAAATACACTTTACATTAAAGAAAAAGGCCTTCAATTTGCAGTTTCCACACAGAGGGCAAGAGGGAAAAGAAAAAGAAAAAAAAAAAAAAAGAAAGATTAAAAAACTTGAACCACAAAGGGCAGAGGGGAGAAAAAGGGCTCAACCTTCAATCCCAGATTCCCACGTCTTTGGGAATACCAGGCTCTGACTAGGCCCAGCCAGGATTTCAGCCTCCCACTATAGCTGGTATCACAGCGCAAATCTACATGAGCAAACACCCCAGGGGCTCTTCCCTGGAGGACAAAAGCATCTGGAACACACTGGTGCATTAGCAGGTATAACACCTGTAGTTCTTCTTTTTTAAAAATAAAATCATATTTAAAATAAAAATATTCTCACTCCTCAACAATATTAGAAACCATGATCCTCTTATTTCACTTAGTAGTTGCATAAATTTTAATTTCTTTTAATTTTAAACAATTTTTCTCCCCAAATCTACCCCATGGTAACAAGGTACTACAGGAATACAAAGGTCTCCCCTCTTTACTAGAACACTTGCCTTTTTTTTCTTTTTTTTTTTTTTTTTATAAAACTATTTCTGTTCTTTAGGAAAGAACTTTATACAAAGAAAATATATTGTGAAATATCTTCAGAAGTTTCCTTGAAGAGTCATCTCAGCCTAAAATAAAAAATAAAAAAAAAAAAGGCAGAGAGAAATGAGGCCTAACCCCAGGTCTCTTTATTGAGACTTAGCCCCGAGCCTCCAACTGACTCAAACCAACACAGCGGATTGGCAGGAGATCCCTCAGGTTTTCCCAGGAAAAGCAGGGCTGGGGTGCTCAGAGTCGGTTTCCAATTTGGTCTCTGGTGTTCTGTTGGGAAGGGAGCGTCTCCTCCTGCCCACACCCCGCCCCGCAGCCGCTCCTCACTCGTTCAGGGACAGGATGATGTCGTCCTCCAGGTCGGAGTTGTCGGAGCTGTCGGCTGAAAGGAGACACGTGGGTTATGTTTGGTTTGGGGCAGAGGCGCTCGCCCAGGCTCAGGACATGGTCACCCCTGCCCGAGGCTGCAGCTCCCCGGCACAGACAGAGCCAGCACCATCAGTGCTCCAAACCACTCAAAAGCAGCCAGGAAATCTGCACCAGAGCTTTCCTTCCCTGCTTAAAACAGAGAGCAGCTTTAGCAAGTGCAGTTCCTATGAGCTAGCAGGTTTTTCCCCTGGTAAGGTGGGGAGGACACCAGCAGAGAGCTGCCTGCACAACTTCTGTACACAACAAAGGGCAACAGCTCCTCACACCAGGGGCTGGACAGAAGTGGCAGTCGTTCCTCACAGCTGGACAGTTCCACCAGCCTGGCCCCTGTATGATGTACACAAGGTAATTCCTTATGCAGTGAGTTGGACCCCACTAAGGTGGAAGCAATCCACACATTCACAACCAGAACCTTCCTCCAGTAACTCAAAGGTTTCTGTAAAGAATTTAACTACAGGTCACTTACTAAAGGTGACCTGCAAATTGTGCTTTTCCTGGTTTTCTTCATTGTGGTGCAGAATAAAGATATGAAGGGAATTACCAGAAGCAGTCACACACACATACACACACTTGCTTTTTATCTTAAAACATAAGATCTCTCCTCCCTCAGTTATGCAAGAGGGAAGTGGTAGCAGCTCTGGCAGCAAGAGGGCTCCTGCCTTACCTTAGAGGTGATGCTGGCTCTTTTTCTTATGCGAATTCATTGGATGCAGCAGATAACTGGGTGTTAAAAATAGTTAAAAAGAAAAAAAAAAAAAGACACCAAGACTTCCACTTAGCCATCTCTGTAATGGTGGATCTCTAAAATGCCTGTTAAGGTAAGAAAGACCCTCTGGAAGGTTCACCCCTTCTCAGGTGCCATCCTTTGGGAAAAAAAAAAATCACAGGCAAGCAGAGAGGGCACAAACCCTCTCCCCCAGCCCTCCTCCCTGAAGATCAGCCAGCTGCCTTTCCACTGTGATCAGCAAGGGGATGCTCCATCTCACCATCCATCAGACTGAGCCTAAGCTGAAGGGTCATCAGTGCTCCCAGAACAGCCACAGCCACATTGGGGAGTTGGAAAACACCAGCCAGTGCTGCAGCAGCTACACTTACACAGTAAGAGGGAAAGAAGCACAAGCAAGATAATCCAGAAACTGTGGAGAAGAGAAGCTGGGAAAGTTGGAGTTTTGGGGGGTTTTTGTTGTTTTTTTTTTTAGCCCCAGAGGAAAGCTTTGAGAAAGGATCTTCTCACTGTTCCCCAGTTCACCACATAACCTTCCAGTTCTGAGCTCTAGGTCTGCAAGTAAACCTGACCACAGTGAACTGCTTGGCATAGGTAGTTTGCACAGACCTATCTGGAAGTTGCCATTTTGGATTAGAGAAGAAAAGAGGAATCAGAATCAAGAGTCAGCCATGCTGCTGGTGAGAATTCCATATATTTCTTCCATCCTATGCCATATGTGCATTTCAAAAATTACACCCAGCCTGCCCAGGAACAAGCTCTTGAAAGACCTGCACAGTGCATGAACTACTTTGACAAACAGATCTAATGTCCCCAAGGTGGTAACAAAGGGGGAGGAAGACAAATTCATACTTTAAAGGCTCTCCATGGATTATTTTAAAAAAGGAATTAGAACACATAGCGACCAATGTCACTCACTCCCCTGCTTCAATTGTTCTCTGAATTATTTTGCTTTGAAAACACTCACTGTATGTTACGGAGGTTCACCCACAATACAGCAAGAATCTGCAGTAGGGAACACTCTAAATGTACCCCATGCCTCAGATGTGCCCTTGCTACGCTGCCAGTGCCCTTACAACTTTTAATTCTGGAACAAGCATAAGCAGAGGAAAATTTTAATTGCTCTTTGCTGGGTGAGAAACAGAAAGAAGTCAGATGAAGTCACAGAGAAGCTGCCATAGAACCCCACTCATCAAACCCATCAAGGACCACGCATGCATCAGCCTGGCAGAACTGCACTCCCTGCTCTGAGTTTCCAAAATTGCTGCTAAGCAACCTAACAGCCATGGGATGGGCTGGCTGCAGCTCCACAGCCATACCAGATCTAAGTTGTGCTCAAGTGGCTCTATCCATAAACGATGTACAGATGGGACTGCTTCATAACACTGTGCTCTGCAGAGCACTCCTGAAATTCCTGTCAAGTAGCACCTGGTTTGTTCCAGGAAGTTACTGAAATGGCCTGAACATCCTGGCCATTCTGCCCCTTGGACAATTCAAGGTACAGCACCCCAGGTGCTCTCTGAAGAGCTTCTGGCCCTGCATTCCCTGAGGAAAAACAAGTGGAGTTGTGTCACAAAGATCCTGCCCACTACTAGGACCCAGAGGTTCCCTGTAAGCCCAAAACGTTGCACTGCAATACGCTATTAGGGACCGAGCTGTGCAAATATCCTACATGGCCCTACAGGATAAACCTATTTCCTTCTAGAGAACAGCAGAGTGACCTCACAGAACAACTCTGGCAACCCAATGTGGCCACATCCTTAAAAGTGACCGAGCTACACTGCCACAGAAGACATGGATGAGTCTCCCAGCCACAGCACTGCCAAAGAGGGGCCTGGCAGGCTTCATCCTCCAGCACACTGGCAGGGAAGACTGATGCAAGAGCTGAGATGGGAATCAATCTCCCATCACTGCAGGACTTCAAACACCTTGCACACCGTAATTACTCATCCTTACCAACCTTTTAACTTAAGGTAACTATATTATGTCCATTTTTACAGCTTGAAAATTAAAAATAACTAAGTGGTTTGGCTGCACATACTCAAAAATTGTGCTGCAAAAAAGAGAACAGAATCTGGTGTCACAAATCCCAAGCCTGATGCTATCCTACTCACCTTTCTTGTGAAGAATTTTTCCAAATTTTATTGCTACATAAAAAGTTCAGACCTTTCTTTCTTATACACACACATACACACACACACACTTCATATTTTCAAATCACTGTATTTGTGGAATGCCAGCAAAAGAGAACAATTTAAATTGTATCCCAAAAGTTACATTAGCTTCAGAATAGTCTAATAAAGGAAGTGAAGTCAGAAATGCCATGTCGGCTTTGCACTTTAAGCAATTACAAAAGAGAAAGAACAGCACCAAGGATTAAAAGTGCTTCTTTGTCCTTACAGGCAGAGAGGACAGGTGAGGTAACAGTTAAACCTGTGTCCCCTTGAAGGGCAGGACAGGCAAGCAATCAGACAAAGCTTCTTCACATGGAGTTCTCACACACACACACACACACACACACACCTGGGAGCACTTGAAGAAAGGAGATACCTCCTTTTCCAGAATGCACACTTGTTCTCTCACATAAGAGCTGTTTTTACCAGCAGATTACTGAGAGAGGCCACAGGTGAACAAGCATGGTGATGGTCTGTGACTCACACCAACAAGGGACAAGGCAGTTAAGTCATTTCAGGGGAAATTTAGATGCTGCCTCTTAGTCAGGACCTTAAGCAGCAGACAAGGTCACCAAGGTGGGCACACACTTACTATCTCCAAGAATCAGCTCAACTTCCTCATCAGCATCAGAATCTTCATCTTCACCCTCATCTCCCTCTTCCAGGAGGTTGGCAATCTCCTCATCATCGGAGGGAGAAAAGTCATTTTCTCCATCCTCACCAGCATTCTCGTTGTTCTCATCCTCCTCCAGCTCAGCCTCCAGCAGCTGGTCCGTGTCTAGTTCATCAAGGTCATCTGTGTCATCATCATCTTCATCATCATCTTCTTCCTCTTGCTCCTCTTCCTCCTATAAAGACAGCAAAAACAGTCCATTGCAGACATTAAGATAAGTGTAAAACAGAATAAGAGTAATTAAAGAAAACCTATAGTTTTCACTTCTCCCCATATCCAGCCATCAGACATTACAAACACTCTCTCCACAGCTTCAGAACATCACACATGCCAGATCACCTGCAGGCCTGCTAAGTCTTAACTGCAAAATGCTGCTGCAAACAGGTACCATTGGCTCAAGCTCCTCTCCAGGACTGGCCACCAACACGTGGGACCACAATGCACCCACCCTTGAGAAGGACATGCAGTAAAACCTTGTTAATCCAAGGCTTTGTTGCTAGTCTTGTGCAAACTGCTTTAGTTTCAGCAGGACCAAAACCTCCACTTGACATGAAATCACATGCACATTCAGTCTCTTGTCATTCCCCTTTGGATGAGGCGTAAAATGTAGGGAAGGATACTTTTAGCCAAAGCCAATCCCTTAATCACTCAGCTTCAGATGACAGAACTGTTTAAGGCAGCTCAGAAGTCTCATCTTTGGTATTTACCTGTGGATCAAGATCTTTCTCTATTAAACAATAAGAATTTGCATTCAGTTAAGCAACTGAATTCCTTATTGTACAGACGAAATCCAGAAATCTGAGTGTAGTGGATAGAGTGAGTGAAGGAGCTGTAACAGTTCCACCCTTCTTCCAGACAAACTGCCATCACAAGGAGCTCCAGGGCATTCCAGGACTGAAAGGAAAGCTTCAATCCACCTGCACATCTCCTCAGTCACAGCCTGTTTCTCTAGCAGAATGCTCTCAACTCATTCAGTCTTAATTGCCCCTTTGTTTCAGGAAGAGACACATTTTGCAAAATTAGGAAGCAATTAAGATAGATATCTAACAACCCACTTCAAGGGTTCCTTTGGTTCTCAAGCTCACCACACTCCCACTGAGCTGTTTAGACTGCTGCACCTTCAGATCTAAAGGGACAGAGCAAAGTCCTTTACTGTCATCTCCCCAACCTACTTTTTCTTCAGTCAGTGCTTTAAAAAACCACCACACCCACACAAATCCAACATCTGTCACAGGCAAGAGAAATAAAGGAAGACAAAAGGCCTGAGTAAATTGTATTGTTTCTTCACTTGCAAAAGGCAGCCAAGTCTTCACTGCTGACCAGAAGTGCCGTGTTATTAAATGCAGATTACGGTATAAAAGCAATGGTTTGCTACATAGTTTCCTTTATGAAAGAGCTTATATTAAATATAAAATTAAAACCAACCTGTATTAAAACCTGTGCTTATTTTAAGCAATTACAACTTTATTTTGAGTCAGTGAGTCCTCAGATAAACAGACATAATTGTATATACACTGGGAGAGGAGATATCTTACTTGCAGTTCACAGTTTTAAACTGCAGTGCCATACTGGGTATCATTTTCCATAAAATATACCGAACTGAGTATAAAAGCTTTTGCCTTAATAATTGGTATTTATTTTTGTTCTACACAGTATCTGCAGAGAGGCCAATGCCTTAAATTTTATTACTCTATTCAGAATTGAAAAGCTGATTAAAAACTGAAAAGGCAGGAGAGTTTCTTCTCCTTTTTCAGTGTCTAAACAATTTTGAAGCAGAAAAGAGGTATCAATCAATTCAAAAATCTTAGAAAAATTAAGCCAAGTTTCTCAGTGTCTGGAGACAGAGACACACCTGTAGACATTGGAAAGAAAGTATGTTGTCTACAAGATTCATTTAGAATCCATGTAGGTAAAACTTGAAGGATTCTGAAATGAGTTAGGTCCCTTCTTTGTTTCTACATTTGTGGAATTTCTGAAAGTATTCTATTCCTAAATATCTAGTCCACAAGGACTCAAAATGTCAAAACTACTAAATTTGATTATGTTTCATATGTAATGTATTTATTGGAAATTGAATTACTGTTTCATCAATATTCTAATTCAAGCTTAAGGCAAGGCATTTATACCAATATCACCCTTCAAATACAAGATGAAATGAAATACAGTTGTATAGAGCTAAAAATCCCTTCTGGCTGACAAGGGTAAGAGCCAAATTACACAGAAAGGTTGCATATTTAGCTGCAAATTAACTTTGAAGGGTTATACCAACCAGTGAGGAAAACATAATTTGTGAAAATACAAACAGAAGAACTGAAATGTTTCCACTTTTACAGTTTAAATTACTTAACCCGAAGTTGGTGATTAGAGTCAGGCCACATTCATTTAAAAACCGCCTAAGAACAGTAAGATGAGATCAAAATTATACCTGTCCTTGGTAAAACAGAGAATAGTGTGTAACTCATGCTACAAGGAGTCACACGTGCACGTGAGTGTGACACATGCAGTGACATCCTTAGGGAGCTAGAGGGGTGACAGGGTTCAAGAGGAGCATCTTCATCAGTGAGGAGGAAACCTCGACCTTGTCATGTTTCAAAGAACCCAAACACAACTTGGACACTGTGAAGCTTCTGCTAAGCTGCAGGAAAATATGTATGGCCTCAGCTTCTGAGCCAAGCCAAGCACCAGCCCTGCAGGCCCAGCACAGCATTCCCAGCTGGAGTAGACAGCTTCACGCAGAGCCTGGGGACAGCTCTCCAAACAAAGCACCCGGAGCTGCTGCTCCCAAACCCAGCCCCTGGGACACACAGCTGAGAAAGGGGTGAGGGAGTGCCAGGTGCAGTCTAACACCACCACATGTAAGTGATATATCCAGGCTGTTGGTGAGGACCCAGGATGAATCCTCAGACACCACAATTGTCTCATGTAAGGGATCCCTACACAGATAGAAAATGGCACACTGTCCCCAGGGACTCAAACAAGCAGTCTGAGTAAGAGCAGAGAAAAAAATCCTTGTGCCGTGTCACAAGGGAAGACAAGAGAGCTATTCCAAACCATACCCAGGTCTGTGTAGGAAAAACCTGCCAAAGCAAGCTCCTGCCTACTCATCAGTGGCTCACAAGAGATTTGGGCAGTGACACAGGTGCTGCTGGAAAAAAGAACCAGCATGCATATCTGCATATCCATGCAAAACAAGGAGGCACCTGTGCTCATCTTCCTCACTGGAGTAAACTCATCCACAGAACCCACGCACCAGCACACTCCACAGGACTTAATATCAAGGAATTGTTTCAGGTATGACTAACTCCTTTAGGTGCCTAAAGATATTCTTCTAACTGGAATGTGCTCTGTAAAAGCTTGGATCAGAACCTGAACTGTTCAAGGAATATTCACATTCCTCCTCTGCTTCCTTAGAGAATATTCTCTCACCCTCCCAAGAGAAGTCACTTCACAGCTGCCAGTTCCCTCTGCAGAAGGCATGAGGGTAAGACTATAGAATCCCAAAGTGACCATCTCAGAACCTTCTCTCTGTAAAAGGTTCTGCTTCCCTGTGAGCACTGACTCCTGGTCTGATATTTGTGTGTGCCCTGTGCTACAGCAAGGTGCACCATGACTGCAATGCAGCCACACCAAACCCCCATATTCTCATGGAAAAATTACAAACAACCTCAACCTGTGAGGCTGTGAAGAAATGGGGGGGAGGGGGGGGAGAAAAAAAAAAATCTACTGCCTGCTCCTTTTTAAATAGAGCAGGCAGTTCTCAGAGGGACAAGGTGGAGTCCAGCTTTTGAATGAAGGATGTCACACTGTTCTCCATTTTAGTCACACTGTGATTCAGGTATATATATTAATTAGCTGTAGATAACAAAACTTTGGATTAATTTAAGGGAGTTCTACCTTGATAGATGCCAAGAGTAGCATAGTTTTGAGTACTCACTGACCCTTAGTGAGACTCAAATTCGTAATTAGATATTACAGAGACATGTATTAACTTTATTAATTAAAGACTATGAATACTAAGGGGTTTCTGTGTTATGCTCCCAGTACTGTACCAGTGTTGCCCTTCTTCATCTGCAGCACACACGATGTCACTGCATAACAGCTGACACTGAGGTATCAACATGTCTGCAAGGCCAAGTCTTTGTGCTCATCAGAAACACAGGGTCATGACTGCAGTAAAGGAATTTTCACCTAGGAAATACCCACCCTGTTTCATACACAAAATGGTTTCCTGGTCTCACTCTCTGCAAAAATACTGACAGAGTATTTCACCCTAGTTAAAGCAAAAAGGCTGCAAAAATAAGGCAATGACAAAGGTGACAATTTTCAAGCAAAATAACAAAACCCAGTTATAATTATAAGGGGACAGCAAAGAAGGAGGCTCCAACTTTCATGCAGAATAGCTATCCACAGGATAGGATATCCACACAGGGACAGGCCCCAGTGTAAGTCGCAAGTTGCTTGACTGTAGCTAATTTGATTCAACTAATAAAGACCAGTTTAGGCTGAAAAAGACCATTTATACAAAGGGTTGTATCAGTTTAACTCAAAAAGTCTTAAGCATGTAAGTTAGTAACATATGGAATCATCAGTTATACGTTTTGGAGGAACCATCCATTCTTCTACCATCAGACTCCAAAATGGGACATTTTATTTAAATGTGCATCTTAAGAGAAATTTCTCAACACTCACTCACTCACCCAAATTCACTAATTCACTTACATAGTAACACATAAACAGCTTCAACACACAGTCCATGACCCTGGAACTGCTTTGAAGATGTTTAAGAGGGCAAAAGTGATTCCCATCAGCTTTTTAACACACCTGCATCAGGAAGACTTACAGAGACATAATAGTGCAAGAAAACCTGGACATAAACTTACAGAATCAGAAAAGCTGATTACACAGCAAAGGATTATCTTGAGATCATCTCAAAGCAAATTACTGGTAACTTAACTCTACTACCAGTTTGCTTCCAGAAAGCAGAGCAGATTAGTTCAATTAATTTACCATTTATAACCCCCAAAGGAAAAAAACTAAACAATATACCCTAAAGGAATGACAGATACTGGGGTGACTGCACTGGAACAAAAAAACCTGCTCGACCTAATTCTTCATATTGCCAGTTTTTACAGCCCTTTCAGAGCTTAGTAAACACCCTTTGCACTTGTCCAAGCATTATGTGTTTTCTGCCATATTGTTCTTTGATGCTTGTTGGCACGCACTTCATAAGCCTTCATCATCATCATAGAATTTCTTACCATTCCCCTTCACCAATCACCTTGCACATACAAAATTCACAAATTTGTCTTTTGTGGGTAGCACAGCTTATCGATACTTAACATACTCACTGGTGTTCATCTCTCAAAAAATCATTCAAAGACTCAGGAAAACCCCAGTATTTCCCTTATTCAAACTGATGCAAAATACACATTAGCTAAGCAGAACGTTAACTTATTAACATGTTTCTGTAATGTATTCTAACATTAAATTAGTGTATGCACAAAGTGCTTCCAGGAAGTATGACTTACAGCACTGCAGATCTGCAGTATATAAAAATAGACCAGCCTGCTTTTAAGTACTCTCAAGACATTTTATAGAGCTTTCTTACATTTCTTGAATCCAAAAAATTTTTATGACCACATGACCAGAATTTGAACTTTTCCACTGCAGACTGTGTAATCTCAAATTTACACTATGCCGGCCTTTAGCTGCCAAAGGAAGACCCCACAGGTCTTTTTCGATTGTTGATATTTGGGTTGGAAATTTTGATTCAGTTTGAGATCTACAGGTCACTGATTTTTTTGCTTCTCTGACATGGTTTCAGCTATTACAAAAAGCTTCATCTGTTTGTCATCTCATTGACTTTTTCTTCCTCTACTAGGAGCTGATTCACAGTGCAAAACCAAGCAGCACATCAACAGTTCTGCCCAGCTTCCTGGGACTGCTCCATGAACTTCCCCAGCCCCTGCTCACCTCTCATCAGCACCTCTCACCTCCAGCTGCTTTCCAGCAACACTTCCTCCCTCTGAAAGCACAATTTCTATTGCACCTCTCAGTCTGAGTCATGTTAGATGGTATTACTCTAACTATTCTCATTTTCAGCTATCTTTTCTCTATCTGCAGAACAGTTAATTCAATGTTAGTACAGCTTTTCCCACTACTTCAAATGTTTCAGCTCATATTTAATTCACTTCTGGCTACTTTTAGCCAAGTCAAATTATCTGCTGGTAGCATCTGCTGGTTTACT
The DNA here is from genome assembly GCA_013399875.1 of Gymnorhina tibicen. NCBI lineage: Eukaryota > Metazoa > Chordata > Aves > Passeriformes > Artamidae > Gymnorhina > Gymnorhina tibicen. The sequence continues at coordinate 1,218,040 of VXAZ01004972.1, forward strand.
TCACCCTCCTTCCCCAAGTTTCTCCCACAGCAAATTCGTAACTTCAGTAATCTGATCCCTTCCAGATTATCAGCATTATTTTAATTACTCCCTATTTCCAACTTGGGAAGGGGCTTTGCTTTCATAAAAGAGAACATATGATCATTGTTCAAGTACAAGTGTACCGAAGAATGTTTCACCCAGAGGAGTAAGTCTCCCCTTGTTATAGCAATTTATCTTTCTCCACAGACAGTCCCCTTGTCATATCTTCTGACAGCTGTACTCTTTGCTGTGTGCCATATTTGTACTTTCTGGGTCTTTGCTATGCAGTTCCCAAGAGTGACAATGTCTGATTTTCAGTCACTTAAAGAGTTTCTATCCAACTCCTCCCCGCCCCCCCAAGCACTTCTTAACACTCCTGGACAATGGGTAGTGGAAAAAGCTTAAATATAGCCAACAGACTCCCTGGTCAAGCATGTAAGGAATTTCACATCCTAGATTACCTACTGTCCATCCTTCCCCTCAGCTAGCAAACCCATTTCCTGTTATGTACCATTAAATTAATTCTAAATATTCATCTCCTTCACACTACAGGGCTGCACCTACTTTTACCTTCTTGGCTACTTCAGGGTTAGAATTTCTTCTTCTTCATAGCCATTAGTCACAGAGCTAAAAACGTAGAAGCCTGGGAAGGTGCAGAAGTTACTATATGTAACGAGCAAGGAATCTTACCATAGGCTTCTATGCAGGTGTAGGTATGTGCAGATTTAAAACAGGAAACAGCACACAGCGTACAGAATGTCACAGAGGCAAAACATGGAGTGAAGAAATAAAAAGCAGTTAATCTCTTAGTCTGTGTAAGGAGGTTTAGCTTGTCTAACAATGACTACTTACCTGTGATGAATGACAAACCATCCATGATACAGACAAACAAAAGCTTTAAGGGAACGGGCCTCACGTGGATCAGGAGGTTCAGGTGGGGCTCTTTTGAGCAAACTCTGGTTTTGCCTATGCAATGTTTCCATTCCAACCTAACTGTATGCACCTGATGATAATCAGCCTGGCTCCAGTCACTGTCCTCTGAGGCATGTGCAAGCCACCATTTCACAGCTGGTACCTTCCTTAATGCTTGGGATAAAGGGGTTCTAAGCTGTCCCTGTGCTGCAGGGCTCACAGGTAATGTAAGGAGTACAGAACTAGGTACAATTTCTCAGTATGCTTCTCTTCCTCTCTCTCACTGATCTCACACTCTCACTTACAAAAATAAATTCATTCCTTTAATTCCATGACAAAGAACAATACTGCATAAAGGAATTTCAAAATCTGGCAGGTAAATGAACTCTGTCTCTATGGACAAGAATTTGTTCCTTTATTTTCTCAAGCCTCTGACTGGCATTTCTCATCACAGCTGAGGCAGCTTTTATTTTCTTGGATCCCAACTACTGTGGGAATTCTAGAAAGATGTGTTAGGCAAGAGGAAGGACATCTTTGATTTATGTCACTGAACAGGCAGAATATGTTTTTATCTCTGCTGAAGCTGTTTTACTCCATAGTACTAAGTCTACCCTTCTGGAGATTCCAAATACTTATCTCTTTCCAAGAATTTCCTCTGTTTGCACTGCCTGAGAGCTACTGAAAATATATTCTGAAACAGTAGAATAGGCTAAAGCAGTCACAGTTATTTGCTACAATCTAAAAATGTGGTAAGAAGTACAGGCACTGTTCTTTAAAATATCTGTTTTGGAGGATGTCTGTTCAAAACATGTGTCTGTTATGTAAAAGGGTCTTTGATAGCAACCACTCTTTACTCAGCCTCCCCAGCTGCAACTAAGCTCAAAGATTCCTTTGAAGGTGTGCAATAAACACATTTTTTATCATTTGAGACATTTGTCTGAAAATACCCATTCACAGCTATTATTCTGTAAACCATTTTATCCTTGAGTAAGATTTGAAATCAAACCGTACCTTCAAATATTACAGGAACAGCTCCTAAAACAAACCCTTACTTAAGGGTCCCTGACAACATAAATCATTCCAGTCAGCTTATAGTGGCAAAGCACCACCATGGTCTGATGATTCCCAAATATTTGTGCCAATATGGATTAAGTTTTGTGGGGTCTTTCCCCAGCAAGTAAGTATTCACATGAAAAAAACAAACCAACTATATCAAACAATAGCAATCAAGTACAGTGGAATTGCTGTTGCAGGCAGACAGGGGGAGAATCCTAAAATAAAAGTAGAAACTGGGATCACAAAGACCACATAGAAAGCTGAGGAAAACATTCTCCACCCTGGCTAAGCCATATGTTAGAATAGTGATTGTCTTTCAAGTCTTTATTGCCTTATCAACAAAGCTTATTTCCCATCACCTAGAATTTTCTAAACCAATGCAAAAAGACAAATTACACACCTACCATCAACCATTTCGATAGCCCAGAAGCACTGCAGGATAATTAACAGTTCTTCAGGTCTGGCAAAAGAAGTAGAACACACTTTATAGGACAGGGACAGCTAGGTGAAGCAACGTGCTGCTGAAGCCATAAATCTCTCTGAACATGACAATAACTGAGGACACTGCTTGAGCCTCACAGATGCAATATCACCCACATGTACCACAGAGAGAAAAACAGGCCTTTAACAACTAATATGGAAAGAAAAGCTAAAACAGGGAAGTAAAAATGCACAGACTGAAAATCCTAAAACCCACTCAGAAGATCACCTCATCCAGACTTCAGTTTCACAGTTTTGAGTCTACTCTGTGTTCCCTTGGTTTCAGCTTTTCTGAGCACATAATATTTCTGAAGTCTCCTTTTCTAGCCTGTAGCAGCTGCCATGTGCCATTTCCTCTGAAATTCCTCATCTGCCTCACTACAGAAGACAGTAGATTAACAAGTGAAACAGGAGATACTAATCAGCCAAGAAAGAGAAGTAAGTAAGAATAAAGCAAGCTAACAACCAAAAGATGGTCCAAGATCTGTACCAACAGCTCAGACACCCAACTTATTTTTGCTAAATCTAACTGAAAGAGTATATCAGAACAGCAGCAAATACAGGAGGAAAAAGAGGAAGATCTTGCAGCCAGACTGAAAAATAGGAAACCCTTACATATTTCCCTGTATGCTGAACATAGTTTTGCAAATACTTGTGAGTAAGACTGCTGAAATAATTCACAAAACTCATCTAAGTTCAAGGCAGGAACACTGGTATTTTTGGAGTAAAACACCCAACAAAAGAGCTTGCAAACAGACTCTTGCTAAGCATGTTAAATCTTCAGTTTCCCTCAGTACACAGTAAGTACAGACCACAGAGCATCAAAATTCATTAGTATTTGTTCAGTTTAACAAGGCTTGACAACTGTGGATTACTGGCCATGCCCAGGGAAAGGCAGCCTCCCAGGGATCTCACTGGAAAGGCTGGTACAGCAGCAGGGAAGAACCCGGCCTCACTGGAGATGTCCTCGAGCATTTCAAACAAACCCACAAACATTCACTGCAGCACTCCTATGCTCAAGCCACTGAGTCAGCCCCATCATTTAATCTGAGGGCAATTTATGTAGCAAATCAGTTGATCTTACAAGGTTTGGATTGAGATAGGAAGAATAATATAGCTGGTTTGTTTCTTAAATTACAGAAGGAACTGAAAGATATCTATAGGCCAAACGTCCCTGCTAGATTCATTTTGAAGACTCTCAGTCTTTGCTTCTTGAAAAAGCTGTCGCAGAGCCTTCAGCTGACATTTGTCAGAACTGACATCGTGAGGCATCAAAATTCAAGGTAAAAAAAAAAAAAAGGCAGATATTTTTCTCCACAGTTCTTGTCTCTCAGCACAATTTTAAAAGCAATTTTATTGTGCATCACATGACTTCTGAGCAAGGCTTGCCCATCAGCCACCCTTCTGTCTGAGTACTCTTTACTTTCTGTACAGGCAAAAAAAATGTACCCATGGACCCATGTAGGTCAGATACAAAAATCCAAATATGCATCAAGTCAATGTATGAGGCAGGGGTCAAAGAGATTAGTTTCTGCCTTAAAACCTTGACGAAGAAATTACCAGATTCATGTTGATTCATATGGCTTTTCCCCCTCACCGCTTTCATGAAGATCAGAAAGCACCCTCTTTCAGCCAGAAGGGGTTTTAGAGTATCTGTGAGACGTTCCAACAAGTTTGAAATGTTATACCCAATTTTTCAAAAGCTAAATCACAGAAACTAACTAGGCAACTACTGAACACCTACATATGTGTGAGGATATGCATTCAAACAAAAATCCTTCCATCGGGGAACCTCTTCTTGGTCTCAACAGATAAGTGTACCAGAGAGAGTCTGTCTTTATTCTGGAAAACCTCTATTCATTCTAGCTCAGTGTCATTCTAGCTCAGTGTCTCTACAGAGACAAGATCAATATTTTGTAAACCTAAGACAAAAACAAACCTGAAGAAAAAGCATAGAGCACCCATGGGACAGAGAGCAAGGGGCTTAGTTTATGTTTGGCTAGATATGTGTACATTGAATTGAATTTGGGTTCATAACTGTTGTTTATATCAAAACCAAACCTCTCTTTCTAAAGAAAATTGATTGTAACCATCCCTAAAAGTTGATGTCTAGGAAACTCATACAGACCCCAGAAACTGAGACCATAAAAAGCAGCAGTTATGCAATACCAGCTAATCACTCTTAGCTTGCAAATCAATCCAGGAGCAGCTTTGTTTGAACACTCCATCAGCTACACAGAAAAGCTTTTAGCACACTTAGATTCTGCCTGGGGCCACCTCTATTTGTAAGACAGAAAGTGTCCCCAGTCACATGTGATGGATGGCAGATCCCTTATCTCTGCTGGGTACCTGGTGTTACAGCCTGGAACCATTGACTGCCTTGCACAAACACAGATCTCCCTTAAGTCAACACTTACCAGTGATTTTGCAAAGCAGTGCCCTGACAGCTGCTAGTTAATCATTGTACAATGCAAAATCCATTTCTGCTACAAACTATTTTTGGAGATTTTATAAGGAAAATATGAAATAGTTTACTAAAATATACTGAAAGTGAACAAAACCAGTGGAAGTGAAGATAGAAATAGTAAATATTGCCCAAGGCAAGCACTGGATGGCTGGGATGTAGAAAGGAAGGAGGGAACAATAATCTCTCCTCCCTCTTCCTTGCTTCCCAAGTAATTCTGTTCTTCTAATCCATCCAATCTAGGGATAGAAACAGTGACCAATGATTTCAAAAGAATACCAAGACTTCAACTGCAACCTTGTAGCACACTCAGTGGCCAGGAAAGCACACTTCACACCCAAACCAGAACTACTGCTTTACCTTCAGAATTACCAGGAAATGGTAATAACAACAACTCACTGCAAAGAAACTTACTCTTTCCTGAGACCTGCTCTCCAATCCTCTGAACTAGAAAGTTTAAGTTTTAACCTAGCAACAGGAAGGTTCAGAGATAGAAAGGGTAGCACAAATTCAGCTTTCCACAGAGTCTGGGAAAAAAACCCACCAAAGTATTACCTTCTAGCATTCTTTGGAAAAAGGTGAAGTCAGCTTTTCTCACAGGAGGTACAAATGTATGATTTACTAGAATGCAGACACCAAAGAGCAAAGAATAATGCATTTAAAATCTTTAGGGAATTGAAGCATAAGGTTTTTGCCTGTCCAAAAAAAACCCCAAAACACCTGAGACCCACGAAGTTACAAACTGATTCTGTGGAATTTTAATTCTCACTTTACTGTAGTAAGCATTCTGTGCTACTGTGTATTCTACCAGCTGCACCCTGAGGGGCACTTACTGCAGTTCTGAGCTCTTTTGTCAAGTTGCCAGAGATCAAACAGCTGATCTGAGAAGGAAAACCAACACATCCCAGTGCAAACCTAGAGCCCTCTTTAAAAATTCTTTAAACCTTTTGCTGTGTAGAAGTACTGTGCAGTTTCACTGAATTAGTCACAAGCTGTGCCTCTTTCAGAATTTGGGTAAAAATTATGTCCAAATATGAGACTTGGAACTGAAAACCGGAAAGCCTCAAGCACTACTGTCTGTACGGGGGTCTAAATACTTAAAAAAAAAGAAAAGCAGAACAAAAAGCAAAGCTTCTGACCAAGACTGAATACTTAAGGAAATTAATAAATAAGCTATAAATGATTGTGTTAGTTTACAGAGCACAAAGTTACTGTTCACACAGTTCTGCACACACGGTCTTAGTTTACACTGACAGTAAAGTGATCTATTTCACATTAGGTGAGGCCAAACGAGGCCTCTGTACTTTCTGAGTAATAAATGAACACATGTAGAGGGCTAACAGCTACTCTTGAACACCCACGTTAATGCTATGCTTCTCACCTGATCTTCTTCTTCATCCTCCTCATCTTCTGCCAGCCGCTGCCGGCCCACTTCATAGAGCCTGCAAACCGTGTCCATGTTCATGGCATCCATGCTGCCTTGGTTCTGCAGGGGAGATGCCCACACAGAAGTCAGCCCCAGGAACTGAGCTCAGCTGTCATGTTCAATGCTACATCTGATCTCAATCACAGCAACATTCCCAAAATCCTTCCCTCCATTTACCAGCAGCAGGACAATTAGCATTAAAAATGAGTCTCTTTGATTTCAAGACCTGCCATGTTCCCTGAAGTAACTTTGCCAGTGACTTCTATAAAAGAAAATTTTCTTGGTCTCACAACCCTTGTCATCTTCAACTTCAGTAGTTAAACGTGAAGTTAGCCCTGCTACAAATTCTTGACTTGCTTTTGTGGTCTGTAGGGATCAGTGGTTCACAGAGTATAAAGCTGACAGGATTAGTCACTATATGTGCATAATCAGGCTTCAAGAAATTGGGTTCTGACAACATCTTATTGAGCAAAGAACTGCATCCCTAAAAAACCAGAAGTTTTACTCAGTAATTTTTGCTTCAAATCCTTAGCTTCTGGAAGCTCCTTAGCTTGCTAGGAAGACAAGTGTAAAAGGAACAGTAAGAGAGATTCATAGTAAAGCTCTGTGGGAAGCCCCCAAAAGATTGCATTTCCCAGTTATTTGGTGCAGTGTACATTTTAATTTGCAATAACAGGCAATTATTGCTATAAATAAGAAAAAAACACATTTCTCTTTATGCTCATGAGAAGGAAAACCTCTGCACATTTTAAAGCGGGGAGAGCTTGAAGAAGAGAAGCAAATGTGTTTGGAAATTTAAGGAATGAGAGGCAGCAAAACAAGACTGCAGAGGGTGCAGAATAAAAGACTAACAGCATTTTTAGCACCATCAAAACACCACCACTGCTTAGGACATGAACCTAACAGCAGGAACTCTAAAAAAGAAACAACAAGCAGTGCATTCAAACCACAGCTACAGAGACCAGAGTTTATTTTAGCTGCTTTACCTCAATGACAGCCAGATAGCAGTCCTTGCTGTCTGTGCACAAGTCAAAGATATTCCGCTTTACATCTATGGTAGCTGGAAAACATCACACAACAAACTCAGTGGTTAATGGCAGCTTACTTAATGCTCACTGAAAAAATGTCTGAAAGCAAATAATACAATCTTGGGACAAGAAAAAACAGCTGAAACAAGTGAAATTAATGTTTGTAGGTAATTCAACCTGTAATAAAGAATAGAAACGTTGGAGACCATTGTAAAAAACAGCCATGTAAGCTCTTAACCTGCTCTGCATGGTGCCTCCTCCCTCAGTAACACATTTTTTGGCTGCCCTAAGCACAGTAAACAACAGATCATCCTTCAGAATAGGTGGCAACGAAGGGACTGAGTTGTGACCTATGTCTCCTTTCAGTAGCGAAAGCCACATTTGTTTATGTCCACAGCAGCAATTAGCTTAGCTCCACAAGCTAAATAAAGAGCCCCATGTGAAATGAGAGCAATGCCATCCTGGCCAAGTGACCTACTGTCTGAGATTATGCCTTACTTGGAAAGAAGAAAGGAAATAAAGCCAGAACTGCTGAAGAGTAGCAAGTAAGGCAGTCACACACTGAATGGGATATGATACTTGAAATTATGTCAGAGTTAACCCAGCTCCTGTGCTTCAATCAGAGCAGGATATAGCAGTTTGTTTTCTCACACATGCAGAGAGAAGTGAATATTACTAAGTAAACTTTTAATAAACCTTCAAACCTCCAGACAGAGCTATTGGCTCCTCTCTTACCTATAGGTTTATAATCAGTTGCATTAAATGTCCTGAAAGAAGAGCCAAAGGGACTTCTCATTCTCTCCTCCAGAAGGTCATCCTCATCATCTGCCTGCAACATAGCTGAAACAAGGAAAGATTATTCCACAAATCTGCCTTCCATTAGTCACTACCATTAATCGGCTTCAGATCAAATTAGACTCTAACATGAATTTTCTTTATTTTTAATAGCTTGGCAAGACCCATTTAATATCTACTCTTCCAGAGATGCCTTTATTGATACTACAGATCATCAAAACTTAATACAGAGGACAAAATTATTTTCTCAAGCATCACTGGATCTGCCATTATACAATAGGTTGCTTTTTAATCTCACAAATTAGTTGTGATATTGCTGATGTTACAGAAAACTGTCTTTGTCAGCAATACATGTAGCATGAACATCCTGGAAAAAATCCAGTTCACACGTGCCAGTAAGGCCTGGAGTTACAGAGTCTCTGAAGGTTCCCATCTCACTGAACAAGCATCTACTTATCTCACAAGAGGTGACCCAGGAGAGTGATGCAAGGGGAGAAGTCCTACCTCCATACATCACTGTGCCAGTATAGTTGAAGACAACACGACACTGATCCAGTGCAGGTACTGTGTGTAACAAATGGAAAGTTCGGAGGTCCCACTGAGAAAACACAGGCTAAGGAGCAACAAACAATTGCTTAGAAACAAAAAGTTTCTATTTCCTTTTCAGTGAAGTGGCAAAGAACTGACTAACTGCATTCAAGAGACCTCATTGCCACTCTCTTGCAAATATGGTGGAAGCAGGGTTGGATTCTACCACTACAACTCCATTCCATGTGTTCAAAATGAAAAAGCTCTTGCTCAAAATGCCATTCCCAGTCATGAGAGGTTACTGCAGCACCTTCAAGGCCGAGCTTGTCAAGACATGGGAAGAGAGCTGAAGTGCCATGGACCGTATCAGGAAAGAAAATCTTTCTTGCTCTCTCTCTGTAATAAGTATTTTCTCTAGGCTACATCAGAGGCAGAATCTAGATTTAAACTAGCTACCTAACAGTCCCTACTCTTCCTTGATTCACAGAAACTCCTGTTACCACACATAACATGTAACACAGCAGACCATTAACACAACTCTGCAAACAGCTATTTGTTCATCCATACCAATTCTTGAGGTCCCAGCACCAGTTACCACAGTGGCCAAAGGATACAATTTCAGTGTTGACTATGACCTCCAGCCCATTGGGATGGAAAACACCACTGATAGTCATGTTGAATTTGTCAAACTTGTGGATGGCTTGTGCTGATCTGACATCCCAGAGGACACCATCATTTAGGACAAGGTCGTCAGTGGGGTTAAAGGTGGCACAGTTCTTCTTGTAGTTGTTGGCAAGATCTGGGTTAAACAGAGTCAATAGCTTGTTGCCAGTCTGAATATCATAGATCTTTTAGATTAAAAAGAAAAAGAAAGATTAGTCACAATTTGTAATATATCTGTGCCTAAAATCACCCCCTGTTCCCCTTTCTAGGTTGCTTACAGAATCACCCTGTTCCCCATTTCACTTTTCCATTTCATGTGACAGCATTCCATAAATAACCCTTCCTACCAGCCCTTTAATAGTTTTTCACAGCTGGAACCAAGCCTCACAACAAGTTTTGGCCAGTGCTTGGCTTACTGCAGGTTCACTGACATATTTCACTACAATCAAGATGAGTTCCAAATCAAATAACCTCACTGTGAGGAGTGGACTGGAAAGCTGCAACCACAAGGTAGCACTTAGCCAGAAACTGTTTCAGAAATGGAACTGCTTTCCGAGCAGATGGTATTTACAAACATTAAAACTCCAAAGCACACAGTAAGGGGAAAAAAAGCCAGAAACTATAGAAAAGGACTTAAAATTCCCGGCATTTACACAGAAAGGCAACTTTGAGCTTTGGCACATGAAACTTTCGGAATATAAAAACGGCTTCAAACTAGTACAAAGGGTTTATGATCATCTCCTCAGATAAATCTGATCTGTAACATCCTTCAAAGCCTAGCTCTTGTTCAAACTTACAGAAGAAAATATTCTCTAGAACTGGAGAACAGATCTGTTTACCACATAAACACAATACACAAACTGATCTGATTTCCAGCTAAATCCAAGTTAAAAACTGGGCAGGAACTGAGAGCTTACTTAAACAAAACAGAGTAACATGTGAAATTATAAATAATTTGAGTAAGTTGTATGACATGAAAATTCTTTATATAAATTCTCTTTCAAGAGAGACGGGCCCTATAACAAATGCAAATTAGCCCTGCAAAGCAGCAGAAGCTCTCTGAAGCCTTGTCTGTACAATTTGCAGGTATTCATGCAAAGCACTACCAACAGTGCTCTCTGAAGATACAGTGGTAAAGTTAAATCACCCAAAAGTAAGCTGCAAATTCAGGGGGGCAAAAGGATGACACTTCTAATAGGTCATTTCCCACAGCTGTTGACTGAGCTGCTGTTTACAGTGGAACTTTATTATTATTACTACTACTGAAAAGTAAGGCTAAGAAAGCAACTTCAGAGGGAAAAAAATCCTGCATGATCTCTCTCAAATGAATAAAACAAAGCAGAACCTACAATTGCCCAGGATATTTGCCCAGAGGCAACACATCCACACTGCTTGTGCTACAGCTGGTTGGGAAGATCAAGTTTAAACCCTCAGGAACAGGGAGAAGTTATTTGACACTTTCAAAGCTTTCCTCTGAAGCTCATCAGTTACACAGAGCATCAAAGCACTCACATCAGTTAATAAACATCCTATGGAGAATTACATTCCTGCCAGAGCTTCAAAGCCATGAGCTTTCCTGGTACTCACATGTGCAATGTCTCCCTTTGTGCCAATGACCCTGTCCTGAGAGTGCTTGCTGAACTCCACATAGTGGTCATCAGGGAAGGAATGCCTGCAGATATAATCAGCAAAAAAGTCAAGGAACTGCAGATTCTCTGTGACCCAAACGACCCCAACAGCTCCAGCACAGGTTTCAACAACAGGAAAGATGTAGAAAACCCTCTCCTTCGCCACTGATCATAACATACTCCAGCAGCAAATTCAGACCTGCCACCAACAGGGCCTGCCATAAACATAACACCTTGGAGAAGTCAGCAATGGATGGCATCACAAACACTGAAACACGTGCAGCCTGAGGAAGTTAAATCTTTCCTCTGAAGAAAGGACTCTAGCTGACCCCACACAGGTCACACCAAAACAGTTGTTTACAACTAAAGTAGACAACAATCAAACCTTTTAAAACTGAAGAGTTTTCCACCCATTTTTTTATAGAAAGGAATAATTGTAAATACTGAAACAGATTTTAAAGAGTTTGCAGTCCAGGTCTGACAATTTCATGATGCAAACCACCATGCTAGTCAAATTCTGAACTGGCTACAGAAAGATTTCCAAGATAATTTACAAACATGAGAATAAAAACACAAACATGTTTCTTTGCCTTCAGGAGTAACAGTGGCTTTACTGATCTATCTTGCATTAAACAGGACTTTAGGTAGAACTTCGTTAGAATTTGCTCTGTACCAAATAAAATAGGGAATATACCAACATAAGAAAGGGAGCACATTTTATTTTGTGCTATTCTCTTTTACAGAGTTTATTCCAGTATCAAATGGTTCTTCCAACTGCAGCACACGCCACAGCTGAAACAGAGAGTACCTACTTCATATCAAAGACAGACTTCATTCCCCACAATGCAGACAGAGGTTGGCTCCACGTAGCAGATGTCAGCAATAAAGATCCATCCTGGATTTCCAGATTGAAGTGGAGAAAGGGAAAAGAATACCAGGGAAAACAGAGGTTATCATTTTACCTGTACACTTTTAACTTACAAGATCAATTTAGAAACTATAGAGCAGACTTTCGTGTCTAATATTACTCCTATAGGGATAAAATCCAGGTATCTAATACTATGTATAACAAAGAGCCCTTGGTAGACAAACTTTACAGATAACAGTGGGAACAATCTATGATGTTAACAGCAGATAAAATCAGGATAATTCACCACGGCTGAATTCTGATGCCTTGTGAGTAGAGTCCATTCTGCTTGTAAATCTTTTCTTTCTTCCTAGAATCATCCCCTGATAGATTTCTTTCTCCAGCAAAGGGAAGATATATAAACTCTGATATCTTATCTCACATGTAAATAGATGTGTTATAAGTTATACAGTTTAAGCAGTTTTCCACTTCCAGACACAAATATTAATTTCTTAAGAAGACACACAGCCACTGTGTATCTTCTTTATTATCTTGGGAAGAAAAAACCCTAAATGTAGAACTCACAAGAGCAAAAATATGCAACTATTACAAGTACTTCAATGACAGGCACTGCAGGCCAGCCAGTAGGTACATTTTAGATGTAGGTACACAGAAGGGTCCAAAACATACCAGGGCCTAAAAATCACAACATGTCTGTTATTCCTTACCCTGGATGGCTCAAGGTGCGTGATGGCAGAGTTATGGCAGTTGTAACTGGCCTCTTCCTGTCCACTGAACACGTTGTAGAGCTTCAACTGCCCCGTGCAAGTACCCAGCATTAAGAATCGTTCTCTTGCAGAAAATGCGCAACAGGTAAAGCCACTCTCATCCTCATTTGCTTCCCTGAACACAGAAATTGGACGGAACCTAGAGAAGGCAGAAATACATGGGTAACCCAAAAGAGAGAAGCAAACTGAAATGCTGTGTGATGATATTAAATCCAGCCCTTAAAGACTGCATAGGTACAAGTTATGGCTTTCCTCTTGAGCAAGCTAAGTGTCAATTTGAAGACTAGTGCTCGAGTATTACAACAGTGTTTGCAGTCTTTCAGGGTGTGTTTTCCACTCTGTGGTACTTCTGTTAAAGCACATCATTAAGCTGAAGCACTTGGACTCCATTTTCAAAGCTGGATTGATGGAAAACCTGTAATGTCAACACCTGGTTAAGTACAGAGAGCTAGCAAAAAAATTCCTAACAGCTCTGAAACACTTAGCACAAGAAGATGTCACATCAGCCAAACAACCTCCTGACATCATAACTTCCCACAGTGACACTGCTTTCACTGTGAAGATGCGCTCATGAACATGTCACCTTTATTTACATAAACTTTCCTGAGATTAAACTGGAAGGTGATGTAAAGGCCATATAAAGAGGCAACTGGTGGTGCTGATGATTTGGTTGCAAGAACAAAATAGATTTCACTGTCCTGCATCTGTCAGCCAACCATCCTCAAGGCCATGCTACACTCTCATAAAAAATTGGTGCTACATACTCACCTTCCAAGGGAGAACAAAGAGCTAACCAGCTTCATTAGTCAATGTTGCTACTGAAAATAAAGTGTGCTTTGTGTACTAAGGGTCAGCACTAAGGACAAGACAAAGAGAATAAAAAAGCCTTTCAAGGCTCTCTCACTGTCACTGTGAATGAAAACTCTTTTGTCTCCAAGGATACTCCACTGGGAACTGCACAGCCTGAATCCAGGTAATGCTTTTTGGCACAGGGTACATCCTGAGAGGGATCACAACATAGTTTTCTTCCTTACCTGCTAAATATAAGGTGTCTATCAAAGCAGCCACCATCCACCCCTCCGTACTTCGGAAAGGCCGCCCTGCGGGTCAGCCGTGAGGTAAAGTTAGTGGGCGCCTGGCGCCTCTGTTTTGGCTCAGGACACTGGTGGGGAGTAAAGAGAGAGAAAGGGGGACAGGTGGCAACAGGGTTCTTGCAGCGGGCGTGCTGCTCCCTAAGGTACTCTGTGATTATACTGTCCAGCGTGGGTGGGGAAGGAAGGTGTCTGTCCAGCTGCTTTTTGATAGCTGGGCTCTGGCTGTAGGCGCCATGGTCCGATTTTTGTCGCAACACTCTGATTTTCCTCCCGTTGCAGGGAGACGGCCTCTCCCTGACAAAGCTAATCCGGCCAATCAGAGGAGAGTTGCTGGCGTAAGAAGGGCCTGGAAGGGCAGGTGGACCTTGGGACGCAGACGGCCTTGCCTGAGCATGGACAGAGGTGGCAGTGGAACCTACAGCAGTGTGGCTACTCAAACGGGCCGAGATGCCGTTAGCTATGCGAGGAGTGCGAGGCAGAGTCACCGGAGAGGCGGCGGCCGCAACAGGGGTGAAGGCAGAAGAGTGAGATGCTGCAGTCATGGGCAGGTCAGCCTCTTTTGTAAGGACAGATGCGGTTTCCCCAAGGCCCTTAGAGATGAGATGGTTCCGAATCAGCAGCAGCAGCTCCTTCTCGGGAAACGTGATCCTCGACTGGGCCACCACATCCGCCTTCTGCAGCCGTGCCAGCGAGACGTCCGTGCCGATGAGCAGGGGCTTCCCCGAGACGCGCTCGATGAGCTCGGCGGCGTATTTGCAGAACTTCACGTGCTCGCTGCGCTTGTCCTGCAGCACCGGCTCCTTCATCAGCTGCTGGATCTGACAGCTGCTGAACAGGGGCAGCTTGCTGATGATCTGCCGGACGGTGCTGCTGCGCGACAGCCCCACCAGGGCTTTGCAGGCCAGCGCCCGGATCTGATCCGCGTCAGTGATCGGCATCTTCACAGACAGCAGCGACAGCAGCACCTTGATGCCGTTGTTGGACTGCACCACGTTCCACATCTTGGCTAACGTGTGCTCACTGCTCTTGGGGGCCTGAGGAAGCTTTCGACGAGGAGTCCCAGAGATGAATTTCCCAATGCTGGAGATCCGATTATCCGGGCCACACACACAGTTGATGATGATCTGAAGGGCTGATTTCTGAATCTCAGCATCATGGATGAAAAACTCACCCTCAGCAACTCCAAGGATGATACTAATACCTAGTGAGGGAAAGAAGTAGTTCCTTTAATACTCCAAAACGTATCTTATACAAGTTGATCAGACAAGTAAGGGAGTCTTCCAACAAATTTGAAGAAAATTTCCCTTAATTCTGGAAATTCCTGAAGTTCTGCTAACTAGTCTAAAGACATTCTTCCACCTCCCTAGCAAAATGTTTTCCTGCATTGCTGGTCCTCCACTTCATTATCAGTAGGTAGTGTAATACCATCTCTCAGATCAAGCACAGCCCAGGAGTAAAAAGATCTAAGGTATCTGGACCAGAGCAAGATGCACAGACATGCTCTGATTCTTACTGCAGAGAGCAACTCTCTTGTATAAGAGACCAAGTCACTGAGGAAAAAATAATCATATAACAACTTCCAAAAGGAATCAGGCAAAAAAGAAACTGTAGGGTTACTTTTCTTCCCCACAGAATTCCTGTTAGTTTCATGTCTGATTCAGAAGATCAAAACCCTTACAGAATTGGTATTTGCCTACAGAGTTTTTGTGCAAAAGCAATTGTCTTTTGCCTATATCTAGTATTCTGCCTGCCTTTTATTTTTATTTTCTTAAAAAGAAAAGTGAGGCTCCGGTTAAAGTAGAAGCCTTGGATCTGATCCAGGCACATCTCACTCATTTACATGCTGAACCTGGAGGTAACCAGTTAGAGCACAACTCACGAAGCAATAATTGCTCCTCTCCCACACTCTCAAATCCCATAGCCTCAGGAGACCTAAATTTCTGGGAAACTGAGGAAACCCAATCGTCCCATTATAAAAGTATATTTGTCTCCACCTGTATTTAATGAGCTCTTGAGAACAAGTGCAAGAGAAAGACCTGCCTCTAAATGTGTAACCCAACCACAGTGCTAATCATGACAATTTTAACCACAGTGCACTCTCCCATTTATTTGCATCCTTGACAGTAACTCTGAGTACATGAATTATTTTAACCCTTGTCTCACTGTAGGTGAGGAACAGCCAGCCAAAACCCACGTAGCAGAAGACAGCTGATAAATGTGTAAGTCATTAGGACCGTGTTCCGCTTACCCACAGTGGAAACAGTAGATCCAGCTTCATCTAACACATCCACAGGTTCTGCCAGTTGCAACTGGATTTTAGGAACTACAGTCAGGATGGCCAGTACATCCAAAGCATATCGTACTGTGTCATTCCTGGAAGACAGCAACAGAAGAACTTCTTAGAATTGCACGTACAGAGTTGTTTCAATAACATCAAATACTATTCAATTTACTCTGCTCCAACAAATGGAAGTAAAGCAGTCACATCTGCTGCATTTGATGGTGCCTTTTGATTTCAGAATGAAAAGGGCCGCTCCCCACAGAAGGCAGTGCTTACATGCACACCACTGCCTGCAGTCTGCCAACATTTATCCCACACGGCCCACAGGCTCCTAAAAGCACTGTTATTTTTTATTTATAAAAATAAGACTGTTAGGACTTACCAACGAAAGCATTCTAAATTAAGCTTCTAAATCTAATTTAACTCTACATCTTAGATGGGAAACACTGCTGTCTAAAATACTCTGTCACCAGTTAACTAGGAAGGAAGTTTTTCTGAAGTCAAGGGAAACTATTTAGTAGCAAATCAGACAACTCTGATAGTCAAAAAGACACCAGTTTAGGCTCCAGTTTAAGAGAGACACAGGTGTGTGGAAGGTGAAAAGAGATGTTCAACAAGAGGTGAGAGAGCAGAACAATGCAAAGAAGAGGAGATCTAACACCTGTGTGGAAAGGTAGGAGTTAACCCAGGAAACAGCTGCAGAAAGGAAAGAAACAGGAGAACACAAACTACCAAGGAGAGTGAAACCTGAGAGAGGGAGGGAGGCAGGGAACCGAAGAAGCAAAACAGATTTCAAAGGCTTTCAAGTTAAGTTAGGCAAGGAGCTCCTGTAGGCAGCAGAAATGAGGAGGAGGGAGCCCTGGTCCACCTCATTCCACGATGAAGATATGTCTTGATTTCACCCTCTCCTTGGAGCATTTTTTAGCCTCTCTCTTAACAAAAAAGTAAACAAATTTTGAGACAGGAAGAGGCACAGAATTGTGATGAAGCTTTTCTGAGAAATCAATGTCATAGTAATCAAAGGCCTGAGGCATTTTGGCTCTTCAGAAATTTCTTGACATCCCTCTCTCTACCTCAAAATTTTAGTCCTGCTTTCCCCAGAGTTAACCTCGATAAGCACTGCATGGCCCCAGCACAGGCCCTAACCAGCATGTGCCTGTTTTAAACACTATCAGGGTAGAAAATCTGGAAATGTAATGTCCTGCCCAAGAGCCACAAGTGCTGCACTCCAACAGAGCACCACAGCAAACAGCTCACCTTGCATAGTACGTCTTCCAGTTGCAGGCAATGGAAATGAGCTGAAGCATGAGCTGGACACAAGACAATTTGAGAAAAACCTCTGCGGGCTCCCAGTAGAGCTGTGCTGGACCGTACTCAATCAGAAACTCCATCATCTCTACAATCTGTTCATGAGTATAGGAGCAGGCCTGCAGGGAAAGGGACACCATTAGATCACAAGGGCTACAAACTTGAACATCAAATCCCCCACTGCTGGGTTTAACTGAAAAATGCATCTACAAGATTAGAATACCACTGTGTCTTGCAGATTAAGCACTTACTTTCTGGCTTATTCCCCAGTTATAAAAGAATACAGCAACTGTCACTATAATATACAATAATAAGCTTAAGGAAAATATCCTTTAAGTTTCTTTACAGTCTTAGAAAGCTTAGGCCAATTTAAAAAGAAAAGTTACATTAAATTCAAATTCTACTCTGCTTTTAAGATACTAATCTAGCAGTTACTACACCATCATTCAATATACATTTGTGCTAAAATATTAAAAAGGTTGCTAAAAATATTCAATTACAGTTTCTAAGTTTTGACTACAAAATGTACTGAATAAAAAAAAAATTGCCAGCAAGTTTGCCTTTCAATATTTTTAAATTACATGAGAAAGCAATAGCTTATATACATTTCTTTAGTTACTGAAAATAAGTGATTTACTGTAGAAGCAAAACCACCCTTATATCTTCTTATTTCATTTCCTCTAGAAAATCATCATAAATTAAATCAGAAACCACAGGTGAACATGCTCTCTCAAAACAAGAAGCCATAAAATCCAGTTTAAAAAACCCCAACAAACAAAAAAACCCAAAACAAACCAACAAAACCAGCTTTGCAGGGAGAAATTGGGGAAAAAAAATCATGGCCAAGACTATGGATTATTATCTACCTGGATCTCACTGGTAATTACTAAAAACAGTGGTGTCCAAAAGACATTTCAGTTATTGTTATCAAATCAAAGTTATTTCCAAGTTTTTCAACATTATGCATCTCTATACACATACAGATTTTGTCCTTTCAGCGATTCACAGGACAGAAAACCCCAGAAGTATCAAAAACAACCTGCCTTTCAGTTTTTGAGAGATGGAAAGAGAACCACAGCACACAAGCAGGAGCCTTAACCACATGTAATTCAGACAAACCTCAAGGGCTCCTCTGTATTTTCCTATTGCAGTGCCATCCCACACAACAGGAAAAAGTACAAATAAAATAACTGCACCCTGCCTAGTTATTGCACTGGCTTCCAAGGGTATCTACATGTCTGCAGCTTGGATTCAACTGAGAAATGCAACAACCATGTGAAAAGCTTGCAATGTGCTCCTCACCTTGTAGGGGGGCTGCGGGTGGACCAGGATGCCGCCCTCAGTGCGCTGCAGAGACTGCTTCACCTGCTCCAGTTTGATGGCGAGGTGAGCCTCGAAGTACCGGCGCAGGGCCATGCAGGTGTGCTTCCCCGTCTGGCGACTGGCAAAGATCTCATCATCGCTCAGGAGGGCTCCCTGGTCTTCCAGGTTTAAGATCTCCAGAGTGCTTATCTTCAGAAAGAGGTTGGGTGTGGGGAAAAAAAGTTTCATCAGCTCAATCTTCATGAAAAAAGTAGCTACACCTCTCAGCTGGTCTTGTACCAAACCCAAACACACTGAGAGCTGACAAAAGGGTCAGAACAGAACAGAAAAGGGTCTCTGCATGGGTAAATAGCCTAAATTGAACCATGCCCTCTCCTCCACTATCTACGAAGACAGAAATGCAGAAGTCCCATCAGTGTAGGTCTGGAGGCAGTGTTGTGCTGAGTACTAATAGGCACAATATGGCACCACACAGCGTGCCTGCAACCCTGCAGCACTGATGTCCCTGAGTCAGACACAGCCCAAGCTGCAGGTGTGTACAGCAACGCCCTGTAGACATTGCAGCTTTTGTACGTGAACAGTGTCACTTGTGCCCAGAAGGTACTGTGGTTACTGCAGCACACGCACAGCTCTTCCTCTCCTGGAACAAGGCTGCATTTATCCAACAGGGTGCAAGTGTATGTGGAGTGGTAAGAAACTACCACTAAGCCACCACTGTTTGAATGAGTACTGCTTAACCCAGGAGTTGCACCAAAAAGCTCTCAAAGGGTAGCAAGTCTCTAGACAATAATCATAATAATAAAAATAAAAAAGATAAATGGATGCATGTGAGTGTTGCTTAGAAAGCTCAACCCCTCTCTCAGTCTCTTGGGAATCGAGGAGGAAAAATCCCAAGCAAAACCAAACAAAAGAACAAAACTCTCCACAGTTGCACTTACAGGGTGCAAAACCTGACACTAAACCCCCATTTCCTACTTAAAGCCACAGCCCTTACCAGGTTAACCAGACGTCGCAGCCCATCGTGCCTGTCAAAGAGCTCCAGGACAGCACGGAAGGAGAAGCAAATGGAGAAGAACATGGTGGCATGGCAGCAGCCCGAGGCGTGGGAGCACTCCATCAGCCACAAGGTGTAGTTCACTACATCTGAAAGCACATTATGGGGGTGCATGCACACCTAGAAAGCAAAAGAACATTCTTGAGGAGGACTTCAAACAGATTGCTGAAGAGAATTTGCCCAAGGAGAATGAAGACTCTTTGAAAAGCAGAGGACAAGTATCAGTTATTCCCAGCTTGACTTGGGACATCCGAGACATGAAATAAAAAGTCCCATTTCCAGACCAGTAAAAAAAAAAGCCACTGTTAGACTAATAAAGGCTATGATTTGGCAATGTAGGACTAGAAGTTGGTCCATTCCCAGAGCAAAGCACAACGAATACAGCAGCCTTAGTGTAGAACAGTTCCAGAGAGTCCTTCTCCATACCACTTTCAGATATCCAAAGAATGCTTCGCTAGAGGCAGACAAGTTTTCACTGAAGAAATACAAATTCTGCTCAGTGTAACAGCACCACATGCTATGTTGAGGTTCTAGGAAACTCCGGCAGCACTGAAACCTATGGGAACTGCAAGGACCATCAAATCCAAGTCTAAAGCCTAACTCTTCTCTGGGAACAGACAACTGAGCTGGTCTTTTCCACAGTCTTTCAGACCCTGCCTCCAAGACGTGCAGACCATGTGCTCAGAACTGCACTTTTGCATATGCCTGTTAACTTCTACTGAGGAGGAACCAGGAACCCTCTGCCAGGGTCAGTGCCAAGAGGAACAGCACAGAGCTGAAGTGCTGGCACCAGCTGCTGTGTGCCAAGTTACCAGAGTTTTCCATCTCTTCTGTGCTGGTGCTGGATGTACTCACAGAATACAGTGCTACCAGCTTCAGACCTGAGGCTGGGCATGGACTACACCCTAAAGCTGTCTTCCTCCAAAATCCAAAATGTACCACAGACACCTGCTCTACCTGGTATCTGTACATACTAGGATAACATCTGGCAGAACATCTGGAACCATGCACGCAGAAAAACGTGTATGTGTAGGTGTAGGAGTTCATTGGAACAGACGGGAAATGAGAATGAAGGAGGTTTTTGTTGGGATTTTTTGAGGGAAAGAGGGAAGAACAGGATGAAAAGGGTGATTAAAGTATTGAGACAATGCTGACAAGGTCTTCAGTTAATTCCCTAGGAACTGAAATCCACACCCTTGAAACAATACACTATTATTCATATACCTCCTAATGCCTCTGCATTTATCAATCATCCATATAAATTTGCTTTTAAGCTTAGGAGATATTTATTCACTGTTTGAACACAGGTAGAAACACTGAGAAACGATGGGAATCACTGCAGTTACAGCACAAGAAGGACTCTTACCCTCTCCATAGCATCTTGATTGTACGACAAGTAATACAAACACATGGACACTCCTGTTGCTGCCATGGAAGGACGAGGAATCTCCAGCAACTTTTGCACTCCTCCATGAGCAACAAACTCCGTTGCAAACTTGTTGTGCAGCAGCAATGATGCCAAATGCTAAGGAAGGATAAAAGCAGATTAGACTGGGATTCTTCAAACTGTCATCAGTTCCATCCCATGGAAAAACAGACGGCAGAAAAAGCAAGTGCTCTGTGCTTTGCCCACCTGATTTCCTCCTCCCACTACATTTATCCAGAATGCAGTATTTATTCCAATGACAAAAGCAAAAGAAGCACTACCACTTTCTTTTTACACATCTTGCAAAAGAAATACAAGAAAAGCAGAGCGACTCAGAAATTATCCAACAGGCCACCTTAAGGTCTTCCTATTGTCTTCAAATTCACTCACTTTCATTATCACTTTCATTCATTATCATTAATAACTATTTAAATTTCCATTCATATTTTGATTATGACATATTGCCAACACAAGGAATGTAAAGGCAGTTAAAGGGAAGCCTGCAGCTGCACTGACGTGTACTGCACACTGCTTTTCTGTATTACCTACACCTTAAGAGGAAACAGTAAGAACCACTGTAAACCCCACTCTACCCCCAAGTGAAGTAACCTACAGCTTCTGTAGGAACACTGTTCATTCAAAATAAATTCTCAGACAAATGACAAAGATACAGAGAGGAAGACTCTGGAGGATCAGAGGCAGAGAAGTTACTGTGAAAGAGAGAAAGAATGCACAGAAAAGTTTTTAACTTGTGCTACTGCACTGCAGGTTTGGCTTGAATAAGGTTATTTTGTGTGGCTTTTTACCTTGGGGAGGTAACCTTAAAGATTACTCACACAAAACTAGTATTTCAACCACCGAGCTCAGAGATGTCATGCTGGGGCTTCTGGGAGTAAGATGTGTAAGCTCCTTACCCCTCTCAAGTGTCCTTTTGAGATGGCAGGCAGTGGAATAACTCAGGAATGCTATCTAAGGGCAGCAGGAACACAACCATTTGACAGAAAAAGGAGTTTTTATCATCTTCAAATAGGCAGATGAAAGGTGAACTTAACAGCCCTTCCAGAACAATTAAGATCTTTTTATTCCCTCCTTCCTTTCCTGTTTCTTCATTTTAAGTGCTTGACACTTAAAAAAACAAAACTGCAATGCATTTAAGTTGAGTGAAAGCCAATTCCAATCCCAGAGAATGCTGCAAGACACCAGCCTAAAGAAGATAAGCACTTGCCTTTTAACACGTAGCAAGCATATATTCAATGTTTTTACAATGCTTATATTTTATGTATTATGAAAGTAATTTACCTTAAGGGCTTCAAAAGTGAGCAGCACATCGTTGGTTCGCTTCAAATCAATGTAGTACATCATCAGCTCCCTTGATCCCAGTTGCATAAAGATGGGTAGCAGCTGAGAAAAACAAAAACGGGACACTAGCTGAACATTTCATGAGAATTACAAGGTCTCTTTTGGTTTATACTCTCTCAAACCCCCAGTTTTCCCCTATTAGCAGATACCTGTTATGAGAGGTCAGTGGTAACCAGCTCCATCCATAGGAAGCAATAAAGGTTAACAGACCTCTTGTAATACATCTGCTGACTGCAGCAAGGTGCATGGCAGCTGCCACACGGAAATCTTAAGACTCTCCTTCAAGTGCGGCTATGGAAGTCCACACAGATACCACCCTGGAGAGAGGCTCCACCTTCCATCTGTGCAAAGACAACTACCCAACAACTGAACAGAAAAAACAGGAGAGCAGGGCAACAAACCAAAACCCTTTGCATCATTCTTTGTAACACCTTTATGCTAGCAAATCCTATTTTCATAGCCTATTATTGCTGGCATGTGAAGCAATCCAGTCAGCATGCAGGGTGTTAGGGGGTAATGGTTCCTCTGGCTCTCACAGAAGCAAGGCACACATGTGCACACACGTAACATCTACCACAAAGCAAAACTGTGTTGCTTTGTTCTGTAACAAAATAAGGTAAACCACAAAAAAAAGAAAGAAAAGAAAAAAAAAAAAGAAAAATGGAAACACACTTTGGTAAATCTGACACAGCCACAGTATTTTGTCCATTTAAGTAATATCAGCTTTCAAAAGCATCTGCATAACATGGGCCCTGCCACTTCTCCTCAGAACTACTACAGAGGTTACACAAACCACTTTAAAATTTCAAGTTGATTATTTCCTCAGACTTTAATTTGCAGGAATCTATCATATCCCCCATAGGAAACAGGAAAAATGTCTGCATTTCAAATGAAGGGTCATGTAAGCAAGCACCAAATTCAACAGGAACACGGGACAAAATCCCCAGGGCCATGCTCCAACTACCAGACCACACATCTGCTAGGTTCAGGTTTGAGTATTACTCACCAAGTAATATTCAAACTAATGACTTCATCAATTTAAAAGTCATCAACTTTTAAATTTCAGGAAAAGTTACCCATCTTAATCACGACAGGAGATATCAGAGAGTGATATAACAATTTTCCCCCACAGTTCCACTCAGCTTTGTATGGAGAATTAGAGCACAGAGTGCTTCCTCCCACCTTCATATGCTCACCTCTTGGTACTCCCCCAAGGGAGTCAGGTACTGAAGAATCAGCCTCTGCTCTATGGCAGGAGTCAAGGGGTAAAGTGTGTAATTAGTGCCAATCACCCACGGGGACATTTCTGACCAGCTGCTGTTGGACAGTTCAACAAACATCCGCTCTGGTTCCGAGGTGGAGAAGCCCAGCTTTTGCTTGGCCTTCCGGAAGCCGTCTCTTTCGTGCTGTTTCCCTGATTTGCTTTTTCTCAGTCCCCCATCATCTAGCTTTGTAGCAGAGTTTACTCTGCTACTGGTCTTATGACTTGAATCGAGATGAAAGGAGATCTCCATATCACCAGAAACTTCCTCTTGCTCTCCATCTACTGTCATCTCCCCATAATCCATATCCACAGCCTCTTCATCGAGGGGCAGCAGAGGATCTGATGGCACCTTCCGAGGACTGGGGCGCTTGTTTTCCTGTTTTGTGGTCATTTCAGTGACCTGCAACTCTCGTAGCCGACGAAGCACCAGAGCCACCTGTTTCAGAAAAGTAGCACTCATCAGAACACATTCCTTGCTTTGATCATGCAACTCACCTCAGGCATATTTTTGTTATCATCACATAACCCCCTCCACAGCATAATGTGCTGTATGAGTATGTTGCGGTGTATATTTGCCCAGAGAAATAACAATTTCAAAGTGAGTGAGAGAACTCAAATCCATTTTGCTACAGCTACTTTCATTCTATCAGCACCACGTCTCCCGTGTGAGAAGGAAGTGGCTGGAAAGCCATTAGGAGCAGATGAGCTATACTGGTGCTAACAGAACCACATACTAGCTTGCAGCATCCTTCCCCCATCTCTGCCCAGCCTGAAATAAAGGCAACATTCCCTTTGGAAGCAGCAGTTTTGGTAAATTGCAATTTCACAAAACCAAAGGTCATGCTTTTACTTTTAATGTTTAGAAGAGAAGTCATCACAATTTCATCATACTTGTCTCCACGTTGACTTACCTTTCATTTTAAAACCTCTGTCTGGTGGGCAAACCACAACGTGCAATAGTTACGGATGTAAAGCTTCTGAAAACTCTTCTTTAAGGAAAGTATGAATATGAGTCTCATTAAAAAGTAAAGTATTTGACTTCTTAGGTTTCCACTGGCATTTAGAATACAACTGCTGTTAACAGAATAAGCAGGCTGCATGCTCCAGCTCAGTCAGGAAAGGATGGAAACCGTGACTCTTACAGATAGTATTACAACCACTGTAAGACTCATATATTAACCCATGAACGTGAGCTCCCCATAAATAAAAATTAAAAAGAGGTAACTGTACTCCACAAAGGGAAAGTGACTGAGAGATCATTACCAGTTGTGAGTTCTCATCCCTGTAATTTGCAGCAATGTCCTGGTTTTCCATAGCTCCTCCCAACAGTCCCGTTGCATACGTCCTTAGTGGCTGATCAGCCTCTCGTGCCCACTTAAAGAGATTTTCAACTATGCCTTCCTAGAAGAGAGGAAACAAGAAACCAATTCTAACAGTTACATTTCGTCTTTAACTTCTCAGTCCCAGTGAAAGCACCTGTTGGGAAGAATTTTCTCTTATCTCTAGTAATGACCAGGCTGGATTTCCTGTCAAGCAGGTAATGAATAAAAATACCTAGAACAAACAAACAAACAAACAAAAAGGGAAGAAATAAATCTAAAACTTTAAGCTGCATGAAACTATGACCAGGCATCAGATACTTGGATTTGTACACCTGCACAAAGGGGCCAGTTAAGGTACTTCCTAGGAAGCAGCAAAACACTACAGGTATGAACTAGTCCAAACAAACAAGCCCAAAGCTCCAGTCAGTTTCACTAATAAAAATCACCAGCAATTTAGCAAATTTCAAAGAAGCTGTGTTGAACTTACAACAAGTAGAATGAAATTTGGCTAAATTTAACAGTCAATTAAAAAGACAATGGTTTAGAATGAAAGATTAATTTGTTTCCTCTAAATCGCCACTGGATTTGGAAACATCAGCAGCAACCCATCATTATCATCACAAATCTTGCACATAATTTGAATTATAGATACAATACAATAAAAGATCAACAAAAAGTAATAATGAATAGACACATTTAAACAGGAACGCTCAGCTTACAGATTTTTAGAGCTGCCTGTTATATATTTAAAGACAATTTCATTATTATTTCAATGCTCTTATGTAATCAAAAAAAATTCTAACTGAGATGTGAAATCCCTCGGTCGCTAGAGGGCCTCTTTGTGACGGGAACGGCACCCTCTTCCCAAAGCCTCCTATGTACAGAAGCCCTAAGTGCCTGAACAGAGCTCTAGATATTCTCAAGTCAAAACGAAAGAAGTCCTTAAGTGCAAAACTTAATTTCATTTCAGTTTACAGAGAACTCTGGTCTCTGGAAATAGTTATATTCTCCTCAAATGAGGAACTATGGTTTTGGTTTCAATTTTCTTTTGATCAAGGCTTCCCAGCCTCAGTTTTGGGACAAATCACAAAGAGTTCAAATTAAATTACATCTTTCACAAAGGGAGCACATTATTCTTTTCTTTTATCATGCTTTAGAATTCATATGCCTATTTCCAATAGTAGAGAAATTAATTTAGAACATTTATATAAAGGACCACTTCATTTCCAAACTTCAGAAAAATATTAATTCTTACAGATGAGGAAACTGTGGCTTGAGTGAAATTCACTTTCTTCTCACTTTCCACTCTGTGTGCATTCCTTCAGAACAACTCATTTGTCAACATGCAGGAGTCTGGTTCAGCTGTCCATCACTGTTCCAGATAATCCCCACAAAGCATGTGGATTTTAGACTGCTTAGTTAAAGTATGACTTGCTTATCACTTAACTCTAGTAAAGCTATCGCTCTGCTGGAGCTGGGGATTACTGGGCAAGTCCTCCATGTTCTACACAGCCTGCTCCATTCACAGGCCTATGAAGTAACAATTCAAATTATAACATTTCCCAGAACATTACATTAAGTTCCAGCTCCTCTGTTTGAACCAGTCACATCACACTTTAAAAAGCTATGAAACACCCAACATTTGATTAGCTGAACAAGCCAAGAGCAAAAAGCCCCAAACCGTTAGTAAGACTGAACAGACTGGCCCTCCGAGACAAGATTTCAATGTGGCTTTTTACTGGTTTCTCTTTTGGGAAGTCTTGTTGGGAGTACAAAACAAAGCAAGCTTAAAACCCAAGCTTTAGTACAGGTGATACCTTTTCCTGAAAGACAACAGCTGTTTCCAGTCCCGGCATGATGTCCAGAAGAAGTCTGCAGGCAGCAGTGTTTAGGGGAGGTTCTCTGCTTGTCATCACGTAAGCGTTCACTAGCTGGAGAAGATCAGGAACAGCACTGGTTTGAAATTCAACTCTGACCAAACCCAGAGCAGTGAAAGCCTTACAGCTCCCACAGCAGCAAAACAATAAAGTAAGGAATGCCAGTCTAAGTCCTGGATCTCAATATGCCCAGCCTTTAGCCTGCTCCCTCAGTGCCTTAGAAGTTGAAATTACTTCTCAGAGAAGCAGAGAGCCTCTGACCTGCTGTTCACTGACTAAATATCTATCTTGAACTGATTTGTAAAGACAGATGCCTTGAAAAACTGTAACAGTAACAGTGAAAACATGAAAAGATAACTAAAAAAAATGAACATAAGATACAGCATGTTTTCAATTGTACCTGTATTTGCTTATCACTTGCAGTTTAAGACAGAGAGAGACATGCAAGCAATATGTCAGAATCCTTCCAGCAATGTATAGATACAGGTGTTTGCAGGGATGCAAAGGTAACAAAATTCTAGCTATTAAGTCATGTTAGAGGTTAGCAATGCAAGTGGAAAGGCAGACTCTTGTCTCCTGATTCTCTGCCTGAGGCTTCTAGAGCTGACATACTCTTCTGCTTCTACAGGCAGCCCAGCAGTTCCAAGCATTCAGAAACAAGGCACTGGAATTAGTGGTATTCATATCCATTACAGAGAGGAACTATGCTTTTGGGCTTGTACTAGAGGAGCTATATTTTCTTTAAAGAGACTTTCAAGATAAACCTTGAAAACAACTAATTCAGTTGTTGCTACACACATTCCAATAGCTCATTAACTCCCCTTTACTTGAGTCACTTTTACAGTGGCACATGAGCTGCTCTTATACAAATCTTAAAAACCACTGTTATGGAAAAGAGAATTCTGACACCGCTAAAATTAAACAAGTACCAAGGTCAACCAGCACAGAGGAAATAAAAGCAATAAGGTGGTGTGAGGAATTGACAGAGAAAGTTCCCAGAGCAAACCTACCGCATTCATGAAATCATCATTCTTGAAGAGTATCCTCAGTAAGTGACCAAGCATGCACTCCGGGTCTGCCCGACCTGTGGGACAAACAGGAAAACACTCATCTTCCTACCTCAGGATGCCAACATTAATATTGAACTGCTACCTTCAAACTGACTGTGCACCACAGAGCACAGCTTCCCAGTGCAAAAGCAGTGTCAGACCTCGATCAGCAGTCAGCACGTTCAGCCTAAAAACTGTTTACTTTTGAATATGAGCTACCAGGTAAGCACTGGGACACAGGTGGTGCTGCCAACACCACTCAGCACACCTTACCTGGGTGTCGGTCATCAAACGGGTCCGGGTCCCCTTTGCGGTACTCTTCAGTCTCCTTCTCAATCAGCTCGGACATTCTGCAGAAGGAACAACACACAGTGAGCAGAATTCACACTCACGGAGCACAGTTCCTCACATTCTCAGATCTGTCAGAGCACTCCAAACCAGCCCATCAGCTTTCACCCAGTGTTCAGTGCCACCAGAGGATTTCTGACTGTCCACAATTGGAGGGAGAGGAAAGACTGGCCTCTACTATCTCATCTCATTTTTAGCTCCAAAATGCACTGAACCCATAGCAACACCCCAGAGATGCACAAACATGACTCTCTGAAAGGCCAACACCTTTTATTTACTCATGTTAAGACTCCTTGTGGTGTTCTACAACACACAGTGTAGACAACTAGAGTAGATAAAGGGCTTGAGTAGTACTTGTCACCACCAGAGTATCTTTCTTTTGCAGCAGAGCAAGTCCTGAACAGGTGACTTAGTCCTCCTCCCTGTTCAGGGGCAGCTGTTCAAACTGCCTGCACAGTTTTTTGTTATTCTGCACATTAAATTTCAATCATGTTGTATAATTAAATATAATTGTAAATACTTAATAAATATTAAATACTTGTATTAAGTGCTGTGTAACCTCTATTCAGTTATCAACTTTTTACCATGGGTCAACTATCACCATGGATAAGACAAGGAGAAACTCAGCCAGCACCCTGTTCACAGACCTTCAAAATACATTAAATGCTCCTCTGTATCAGAAATTGAGTTGTTTTGGAGCTATGCCTTCCCTTAAACTGAGAAGCAGCCTCAGCAGACACAAGAAATCCTATGCTCTAATTCATTTAGAATGAGCAGTAAGAGAATTAATTATTATTATTATTTATACAAAATCAAGAAGAGGAAAACTATCTCGTGGTCAAGCAATAAATAATTCCATAGTCATCCACTGTCCTTCTCCATGTAGGGTTACAGGAGAAATATATGCAGTTTGAGGTGAAATAAAGAGCACTCAATTCAACTGAAAAAACCTTAGCAAATTAAATCTCATTTCCTTGGTATAAAACATGATTCCTTCCCCTCTATGGAGGTCCAGAGTGGGAGGCAGCATCTATGTGCAGCACAGCATTTTAAAACAAGGTCTTAATACCTCAGAGTAGTTATCTAGGCAGAGTTTATCATAGGGGAGGGAAAACTGCTGGAAGGCTGCAGTAATCCCTGGAAAAATATTTGTCTTTCACAGAGGATTTCCCTTACAGAACACTGCTGATTTCTACTCTGTTCCTGTTACTTTCCAGAAAATATCAAGTGTTCCCAGGCATGATTAGAGGCAAAAATGTACTTACTCCTGCCTCTGTGAGCTACTTTGACTTGCCAGTGTGACAGAGAACGATGCCTGCCAGATTCTAGGAACAGCAAATTAGCTCATTGGGAATGAGCAGAGAACTTCGCTGCTTGCCTTTGATCTGACAATTATCTTTCAACAAACTGTTGATCCTGTGGGGTTCCAATATTTACTTTTATAAGCCTGATTGTGAAGGGATGCAAATTGTGTCCCTTGTTAATAATAGGTGGCACAGCTTGAGCTCTCAAGAAATTCTGGCAAAAGCAAGTTACTTAAATACTCCACTGCCAGCTCCTCATTTTTTTCCATGAGAACTAATAGCTTGAGGGGTGTCTGCTGACAGAAAACTCAGACAAATGGGGAGCTGGGAAGCAGCACCCTCGCCTTGTCAGGTCTTTTGAGGTGATAATTAGCATTTTGGTGACGTGCCAGAAAGGACAGACAAGCAGCATGGAAAGTGAGCACAACATTCTGGCCAGTGCATCCTGTCTGGGTAGGCAGCCAAACAGTGAGCCAGCTCCCAGTGCTTTCAGGGACAACAACATTATCACAGGCTCAATGAAAGACGAACGTGAATCACTAACTATGGAGGTTTTTGAGACAATTATTCACAATTGTTTGGCCAAAATACAAAAAAAAAAAAAAAAAAAAAAAAAAAAAAAAGCAAACACTGCCTCTTTGAAATTGATTTTCAAAAAGGAAAAAAAAAAAAAGAAAAATCAAGCTTGCTTACAATACCCTTCTTTTAACTAACACATACAAAGTTGGTTTGTGACTTGACTTGGATGAATCTATCTAGATCAGCAGCTTTGTCAATTCTCAATTGAAGAAACAGGAGAGTCAAATAACTACCAAAGCTCATTCCTGCCTTCTAACGTAGGCACTTGGTACACAGGGCTATAACAAAACACAATTCACAAAACCAAAGAACTTTTATTCAGGTTTCAAGATTTCTTTCATTCACTTGGCATTATGCTGGTTCTGCAGCCACTTCCAAGTTTGCAGACAAGTTGTAGAATTTACACAGAGCCATTTACTTTAACTATTTTTTTTCTCTTTACAACTGTCTTTGGAAAGTTAGTGAGGTCCTCATTTTCACTTGCCACAAACTGAGCTCACCTTGGGAGTGGGGAAGGAAGGGACACGGGTATACAGAAAAGTATGTCAACTTTGCAAGGCTCCCAGTGATCTAGAGGGCATAACAAAGCCATCCTAATCCAGCTCTGTGTCATCCCTTGGCATTAATGACCAACTTGAGCCGTTACAGCAGATTGCAACAGCATAAGATGCTCTAGGATCCCACACCACAATATGGCTGGTTTGTGGAGATGAAGTTATGATGTTAAACTGCTGATTTATTCCCTTGATGAAAGAGGCTCCTGGGATGCAATGAAGGATCTGAGTCCCTGGATTTGCCTGATTGGTTGAAGATGACTTGCATCCATGCTATGAAGTAACACTTATCGTGGGATCATTTCAATTTACAGTACTTTAGAAAACCATGTATATTAAATATTTGCTGTTTGCTGACAGGCTTTCCAAGCAATTTCTTCAGTTCATACCTTCTAACACTCAAGTGTTTATAAATCCAGAAAACCAGCTTTTTGGAAGTGACAATTCAGCTGTGGTCTGTAACTGGTGCTATTACTGTTGCTGTCCTTGTCCTGTTACTGCACTCTCACCTGTGCTGCCTCAGCATGACATTCAACAGACCCCCATCCACACAGGGAAGTTTTCTTCCATTTAGCTCACAAGGCAGAAGGAAGTAGAGAAATATCACTCACCAACAAGTGTGACCACAGCTCGCTCTGCCCTAGGACTAAAGCAATATGCAGGGGCATTGCTCTGCCTCAGGACATTGGCCAATGCAAGCTCCAGCTGGTGAGGACTCCTGGGGAGCATCTCTACCAGCAAATTCAAAATATTTAACTAGCTACAACTCTCTCCTACAAATAGAAACATGGCTTTCATTGATAACTGAAGCACTGCAAATCTAACTTCTGCCAAAGCCAGTAATGCCCTTGTTACCTACCTTAAATAAATCTGTATTATCTCCACTAAAGCAAAAATACCCAAGCCTTCACCATTCATAACCACTCTGCCTGCTGCACAGAAACCTTGAGAATCAACAGAGTTATCAGACTTGTCTGGGCATAAATAATGTAGGGAGCTTCAGGAGCTGAGCAGGACCAAGAAGTGCCAGACTGCTATAAGCACAAGAAAATACATGTTTCATTCAAATGTCTTTAAATTTCTTAGAATACAATAAATTTCTGGTTATGCCTACAAGAAAAAGCCTTGAAATACGTTTCCTTCAGACAATACACAAAGATATACCAAAACCTGTCTCGTGATTTCCAAGAGACCCATTAATTTTCAAGTGTTTAGGGTTGGCTTTCTGTTGCTCATCTCCCTCTTCTGTGCTGTGGTTTTTAAAACGCAGTAAGAACAGCAAAAAAGTTGTGCCCAGTGGGTGAGGCACAGCACAGACCTGAGCTAAGAAGCTCCACCAGATTCCTGTTACTTCCACCCAGTGCCAGCTCCAGCTCTGTGCACTGACTTGTCTGACCCAACAAGGCAGAAGAGACACCTGGATTGCTCCTGAACTGCAGAGCAGTTGAGTCCTGCACACATGAGGCAGGCCATGGATCTGCCAGCAGAGCTGGGAGGAACTGGGGGAATTTCTGCAAATCTCCTCTTAAAGCAGGAGTAATGTCAGTCTACCCAAATGAAGCCTGGCTTGGGAAACCACAAATGCAACCGGTAATTCAAATCTTTCTCTTGTACTAGATATTGTCTTATAATGAATGGTGTTACCTACACTGCTCCGAATAATTCATTGGTCCAGGGAATATGTTTCTCTCAATACAATGCCAGTCAATCATCACACAGCTTAAAAAAGAAATCAATCAGGTTTTAAAACTTCACTTTAAACATGCCCTATGAGCTTCAATAATATCTTCTCAATATAGTTCCTCCTACTCATCCTACTCTCATCCTTTCACTTAATCTGATCAATGTCACTGTAATCTCAAACCCCTCACACCTTGCTTCCCATCTTGATGAATGTTTTACAAGCTTCAGGTGAAGAGACCGAAGTTATTTCAAGCATTTAATGATGCTCTTGACTTCTATTACTTCAGAGAATTAAATTAATGTTTTAGAGACAGTTTGTGTAAGATGTCTTTGTAATATAAATTTCTTACTAAAAGTTTGTATTTAAATACCACATTAACAGTTCAATTTCCAGACCAAGAGAATGAATTACAGGTTATCAGGTATGTGAACGCCTCAAGAAAGAACATGGTAAAAGCTGCTGTCATGTAACTTCAGATATTCAGCTTTAGGAATTTCCTTAATAGATCTTACCTGGTGAGAATAGGGACCATGTCTTGCCCGCTGCCATGTTCTTTCTCCCATTGCTCAAGCAAAGTAGTGAGCTCAGCCTTGGAGTCCACATGGCCAGATCCTGAAGTCATGGCTTAGCCTAAGGCAGAGGTAACAACCAGAAAAAAAAGGGCATAAAAATGAGCAAGAAATCCCACTCTTTCACTATATTCATTGAAATAATCAAATCAAATATTACAAATCATTTGAAAGGGACAAATAATACTCAGCAACAAGGAGAAGATAAAGTGACAGAACACTGCTTTCAAAGGTGAAAGTTTCTTTCTGGTCCTTTGCCTGCAGACTAAAGAACACGTGCACCTCTGAACACAAGTCCTGACTGGTGCTCCCCAGCCCTGACCAGGCTGGTTGGAATGCACAGCTCACCACAGCTGTGTTCTCTGCTGAGCCTTTTAAAAGCTCTACCTCAACTCCATGAGCAGACCTGAGCTACCCTTCGTGGTGGTTTATTCAAGAACCAACCCAGCCAGGGCAGCAAGATTGTGATCAGTGTCGTTGTCCCAGTTTAATGCCCTGCAGCCAGCGGTGGCAGTGCCAACAAACTCCTCAGGCCCACGGTGCCAAGCAGCAGAGGCAGCGGCCCCAGCACTGCGGGCAGTGGGAGCAGCCCCAGGACAGCCGTGGCTGGGAAAGAGCCAGGCACCACTTGCTCAGGGTTTCCAAGAACAGCCAGTGGCTCCAGTAGGAAGGAAGGATGATCACAGGAGGGAGCACTGGAGCAATTACTTCTGATTTATCAACCTTTACTTGCATGACAGCAGCTGACAGAAGATTTATCTTCCCATCCTCAAAAGTGAGAAGCTCCTACAGTACTGAGTGACTTGTTGAAGTACCATTTAATGAAGAGAACTATCACTGTAGGTTCTGTTTAAGCCTTTAAATTTCCAGGTGTCAGCTTTTGTCAATCTGATAAAAACCTACGAGAAAGATTTCGCTCTAGTTTAGTCTGTTAATATATCTCAAAATACTGCTGTGCCCCTAGTTGCCAACCTGACAGACTGTGATTGCTGCGAAGAGTTTTAACTTCTGGAGGAAGGAATACCCAAACCTAATTTATAAGCTGACTTTGTAATGGAGGTGCAGGAGGCACACAAAGCAAAACAGATTTCTTCACATCCAAAAAACCACAAAGATTTTCAGCATTTCCTTAGCCATAACATAGCCAATATCCACCTGCCATGAGACTAAATACCCATTTGTCATAACTGACCCAGAGAAAGACGTTTTCAAACCAGTGTTAAATACAGAAGTGTTTAAGACAGCGACATACATATCAACTCCTGATATACATGTTCAGGAGTCAGTCAAATGACAGGCTCTAAAGGCAGCCACAGCATAGATTAATCATGCATTTATAACCCAAGTTGTCTCTGAAAAACATCACCATAATTTAACTGTGTGCTGGACACCTCCAGCTGGTTTAAAACTTTTCCTCACTCAGAGAACGGATGAACAATCCTACAGTTCTACGTCTTGTCTCATAGGTGCTTCTGAATTTAATGTACTGTGACTGGTTAGTTAAATGGGAAGCATGAAGTTAAGATCACTGGCTGAAGATTAAACTGGCAGAAACTGCACAAAAGTCATCACCCAAAGACTACGAAAAGATAAAAACCTGTGACTACAACACCATTTTGATAAGTGCTATATGAAGTGGGCATATGCTAACAAAAAACTACCCAAGCATGAAGAAAGATGATGTTTTCTAAATCACAAGTAATTATGATTTTATCTAGGGCATTCATTATTCATTCATTCATTTCAGAACCACATCAGGAAATTCGATGCAAATGCATATATTGCTTAGGAAGAAACACTACCTAGATGCAGGCAAAAACATAATGAGATTGTACAGACGCACACCCCCAAAACACCTTTGAAAATAAGAACTACTCCAAGCTCATAAAGCTCCATTTCCTTTTTCATTAAATGAACACCACTTGCCAGCAGCACTTCAGAGCTTTTAAATATCACAGAAAAACATTCAGACAAATCCACTCTGGATCTCAGAACACAAGTGCTGTAACGGAATCCACATTCAACCATTTCAGACATCCCCACCTTCATTCTGTACTCAAGGGATACAGAAAAAAGGGCCCTGTGACCTCAGAGCTTGTACAGGGCCTGTGCAGGCTCTCCTGCAATCTGGAGAACAATTTACTTCCTCTAACAACCCTTAACTGCTCCTGCTGGAAAATAGGAAAGGTCCAGCAATACCTGCAAGAGGTCAACAAAGTTCCAGACAGGAAGGCCACAGGAACTGCTCATACTGCCCTCTGGAATGCCCTGTGCTATACCAAAACCGAGTGAAAACAGAAAAATCCCAGCTATCCCTAAAACCTGGAGTATTGCCTCAAAGTACATTACTGATCTAAATAACTGGTGCTGACAGAGAGCTGTTTTCCTGAAATGAAGTTATAACATAAAAATGCCACCCTTTCTATCGGGACACTGCAATGACAGTGAATGTCTCACCAAGGCATCTCGTCTCTTCCACGGGCTTATCCCTCCCAGTCTATTCAAATAAATACAACTATTTTAGATGGCACCACAGAAACTCCCACTGTGCTCACTTTTTTCAAGAATTCCATCTTAAATCAAAGTGGAGAGCTCTGCAGAGAAGACAAGAACATAAATGATATGAACTAACCTGTAACTGTCAGCAACACACCTGGCCTGATGGAGAGGAAACCTGGGAGAACAGTTCTTTCACTATTTCCCTCGGACAAGTTGCTGGACAAATTCCATCCTAAGTTGCTCTCCAAGAACCAGCAGAACCAATCATTTAAATTCCCAGGGGGGGAGGAGGGATGTAATTTTTTTCTCTTAATAAGTTTTGAAAATCATGGTGTACTACAGATTTCAGTTTGAACACCTAATAAGCTACAGAATGAGTTTTCTCCAAACAGCACTATTGCCAAAATATATTTAGAACCAACAGAACTCATATCAACAAAACATAAAGCACTTACTCAAAGGATTTGACTTTGAAAGACAAATATTTGCAGTCTTAACTACCACAGTGGCCACTGCCACTGAAAACCCACGTGTGCCTGTTTCAGCACACCATGGTTGGTGCACATGGTGTTGCTTTAATATTAAACAGTACTTGGGCATTCCTGCATCACAGCAAAGGTTTCCTGGGCATTTTACTCATTCTGAGATCTAAGAATTTGACAGAAAAGGGAAACCCAAAGAGTACTGAGACACAGATTCCTCAAGGTACTCACATATTTTGAAACCTCAGATACTTTAGTGCTTGAGTCACCTTAGTGAGACACCTCTGAACAGCGAGGAAATAAAATTCCAGTGACCTCTAACCACAAACCTTGATTCAGTGCCTGGAACAGCTGGAGCAGTTCAGCTCCACCCTTCTGTCCATGGACACACTGGAGCCTCACACTAACTGCAACACCACTACAGGTCATCCCCTCAGTGATGCTGTGTTCAAGGAAAGGATTAGGAGGTTCTGGACACACTGACTTTCCACAGACAAACATTTTAAAGCATGAAACCTCTTAGTGAATATAAACATACTTGTAAAATCTGAAAACCAACAGTTTGGTTATTTGGGAAGTGAACACAAAAGGCCTAACTTAGCAATTTAAATGGAAAATAAAAGAGCCACATAATAAAACCAAAAATCATACCTCAAGCAAAAAAAAAAATCTCCTGAAAACCGCAATTTTAATCAACTTTGTAGGAAGACTGCACATTTAAATTAATGTGCACAATTAATTAATGGACAAAAATTACAAGAGGATTTGTAATTCCACATGCATAGGGGCAACTCAAATTCTAATAACAGCACTTTGAGCCAGCTTAAATAGTCAAGCTTTACATTGCTCCCAAACATGATTCTAAGTATGGCTGAGGACACAATGTAGAGAAGACTCATGTAATAATGTAACACCACTAATGTGTTGGAATCTAGTTAAATGCCCAGCAATGTGAGCAGTACATCTGTAGGTTCTTTCATACTAATGTTTTAACACAAAGAATTCCTTACTTCAGGAAAAAGTAGAATTCTCCCTCTCATCACAAATATCCTTTCAAGAGATGAGGCACCTGACAGCTATTTGTCTGAACCTGTTGAGCCTGAAATAAGCACGTGGAAGTTAAAGTATCACGAACTGTCAATACTTAAGTTCACTTGTGGAAATAATATACCACCAAGGAACAAAAGCCTCACAATCTCTGGAGCACAAAAACGTGGTGTCCTACACTGAGGGAAGCTCTGAAGGAAGTCTTCGTTTGTTCAACTTCCCTGTTTAACAGAGCTCCAAATTGGCTGTTTTATTGAACATATTCCTAATGTTGCTGTTTAAGTATTTGTTAAAAAACTCGGGGTTTTTTGTTTTGTTTTAATTAAGGTATTTTAAGGACACGGAAAACCACAAGGTTATTCAGTTTCCTGGAATTTCTCCTTTTACAAAACAAACCTGTAACTACGTTCTGATCTGGCAGGACAAGCCCAAAAAACAGGAACAAACTTCTGCTGTCTACAAAATTAAGAAAAAAAACCAAAAAAACAACCGGTCCGTGTCAACATCAATTCCTCTTCGCGCGGCTGGAAGGGGAAGCACGCGGGCCGCACCTCCCGGGGGCGGGGGCGACCGGTGACAGCTCCCCCGGGGTCCCGCACTGCCCGGCTCGGCGGGACGCACGGGCGGCCCCAACGTTTAAAGGTCGGCAGAGGCCAGAGTAGGGGGGACGAAGAACCAGAGAACCTCCCGCCCGAGCGGGCCCAGCGCAGGAGGAAGAGCCCGGCGGAGGGGGCGGGCCGGGCGCGGGGGCCCGGGGCGGGCGGGGCGGCGCAGGCCCGGTCCCGCCGGGGGGAACGGGAC
>VXAZ01004972.1:1255979-1273882 GCA_013399875.1 Gymnorhina tibicen
ACCTGCGCGCTGCCCCGCGGTGCCGCCGCCACCCCCGGCCCCTGCTGCCGGCCCCGCGCACCCCGCGGCGGCCGCTATCGCTGTGGAGGGCGCACACTTTTTTGCGTCACCGCGCTGCGTCACGGCGCGCGCGTCACGGCCGTGAGGGAGCGGGGCGGGGGCCACGCGCTCCGCCGGCCTGCCGGGAAAGGGAGTTCGCGCGGGGCGCATGCGCTCCCCCTACGCTACCGCCGCAGGGCGTGCTGGGAACTGTAGTTCTCGGCGCGCGCCGCCATTGCGGGCGGCGGCTGCGGGCGGAGGGGTCGGTGCTCTCCCAGGCGTTCTCCAGGGAGAGGGGCGAGGCTGCTGGCTGCGCAGCACGGTGTGGCACGGAGGGGCCGCCGAGCAGCAGCTGCCGGCCCCGATACCCGCGTGTCCGCCCCGATAGCAGCGTGTTTCTGGGCACGCCGCCATCCGCCCTCCAGCCCCACGGCGGGACCATCACCAGCTGCGGCTGCCCTTCCTTTCTCAAGGCTAAATGCTGTTCACTGTGTTGTTCACCTGTTAGGTCACCTCCAGCTGGACAGCGAGGTGTTTCAGAGGGAGGGCTGCTTGCGGGAGAGTTCGGATGCCCAGCACGCCGGCTTCTTACTCCAGAGTGATTCCTCCTCTTATGTCCAACACAGGAACATCGTCCTGTTTCTTCACACTTAAACGAGGGCTTATTTTGGCAGCTGTAGCTAAACCCCACAGCAGAACTGAACACCCACCTCCACCTCTGCTCCGGGCCACGACAAAGGAGGAAGAGGAGACTCAGGCTCTCCTGGGCATCTCAGGAGAACTCCTCTTCCCACGTTCCCACCCTTCCTACAGCTG
Source organism: Gymnorhina tibicen (assembly GCA_013399875.1). NCBI lineage: Eukaryota > Metazoa > Chordata > Aves > Passeriformes > Artamidae > Gymnorhina > Gymnorhina tibicen. The sequence continues at coordinate 1,256,835 of VXAZ01004972.1, forward strand.
CTCGTGATGAGCTCTGGAGAGCTCATCCACTCCCCACTCCTTCCCTCTATCCCTCCAGGAGAAGTTACGCACCTGCATGCGATGAGAGTCTGTGTGCAAAGAAACCCTTCACCACTGCACAGCCCCATCCCTGTGTGCCTTCCACATGCAAAGTCTTCTATTCCTCTGGGATTGTTTTTCTTTGTCTGTTGGTTCCACAGTGGGAATATCCCTACTCCTGGGTGCTTTTACGGTGGTAATGAACTGTTATTCTGCAAGGTCCCCTGCCCCAGTGTATCACGTTACCCATGGAGAAGATCCATGTGCTCTCAGCAAAGTTACCATTTCTGAGGGGATGGAAGATCTGGAAAAGTACACTCCTCACCCAGGCCCTCATGGCTGGTTGGAGCATCAAAAGTATCAGACCTGCCTGCAGCATTATGATCCAGGGAAGATCATCACATCCACAGCCACACCTTCTTCTCCCCCTGCAAGGCACCTGGGAGCCTCAAGGCAGCCATGGGGCTGTTCAGGAGGAGCTGCAGAGGTCAGCATTCCCACCCCTCATCCCCAGGTTCAAAGGGCTGAGAGAAAAATTAAGGTTTCCAGTTCCTGTCATATCTGTGGTGCACTGGAGACAGGGTCTCTTCTCAGGGAAAGTGGTGTTCAGTTCCCAGCTCACCTGAGCAGGTGAGGAGGCTTGGAGCCTGCTGCTCATCGCCAGAGCCTGGCACGCTGCTGGCACAGGGCACAGCTTGCAGCCGCCCCCTGGCTCTGCCACAGCCTCCTCTACAAGCTGCCCAAAATGCTCAGGCCTCCAGCTCCTGCATTTCCAGACCTCAGAGATATTTGGGAAGGATTCAGTCTAGCATTCTTGTTTCCCACAGGGCAGGTGAGAGTCCTACTGACTCACCTGTCAGGAACAAGACAGCATGAGAGCAATGAAATCCCAGTTTGTGCTGCTGTGCTCTAGTAATTGCCCAGGTACTGGTAGAAGCTTTTCTCCTAGGAGAATAAATACGAATAAAAAATGAGTAAATAAGGGGAAAGAGGGTCCTCCCTCTCAAGGAAAAGCTTCATAAGCACCATTCCTATCTAAGATGCCCCACAGTGTCCACATTAATCCACTTTCTTGTACTGCAACTGTATAAATCCCTGCCCCGGGCAGTGTTTGCACAGGTAGAGTTTCTGCTGCCACACTTACGACATTTGACTGTCAGTCTTGATTAACTCCAGGATAATGAGTGCAACAGTGAGAATCCTGCAGCACTGGATGTAGTGAGTAAGCCCCCACCCTCACAACAACACTTTGCCTTAATGATGCAATTGAAGAAAAAAACCCCACAAAACAAATGCAAAATACGGCCGGGCCGCAGATTGCAGAGCAATAAAAACAAGAGGCCAGCAGTGAGCTGGCACCTCCTGCCCTGTAGGATCTTGTAGCTGAGAGAGAGGCCTGTAGTGTGCAGGGAAGGGAAGGTTATGTCTGCATGTTCACCTCCATGGGCTCCCCAGCCAGAAGAACAACATGTTCCACAGGATGGTCAACTGATAGTAACAATGGCTTTTGGCTGAATCACAGTTTGAGGTTCCTTGAACAAAGTAACCCCTTCTCCCCATTGCTGTCACATCCCAGGTCACCTCACAGCACTGTGTTTTGCCAGGAGAGGATAAACCCATTTCATGGGGCTCTAATAAACTTCTAGACTTCAGGACAATTACTTGTGGGATCAGAGGAGGAACAGCACTGGTAGGAGAAGCCAGGAAGACACAAATTTTGTCTCCAAAGGACGCCTTGAGTACAGCTAGGGGTGGAAATTTGTCTGGGGTGCTTCATCTCTCACAGCTGCTGACAGAGGCAGAGAGCCCCAGACCCAGGCTCCAGGCAGCAGCTTCACCTTCTGCCTAAACAGACCTTTGCTCTGAGAATGAGAAAAAGGTCTTTATGAGAAAGCTCACAACATTCAGAGACTCCTCACCACAGCTGTCCTACAAGGAGATGAAGGATTCTTTAGGCTTTTAGGAGTGTTAATTGCTCACCTTGACCTCCAACACAGATCTACAGTGATAAAGTTTGTTGACTTCCTGCACTTAACCTTTCATTAATTGCCCCATCCTCTTGTGGGACTCAGTTTCCTTGTCACCGTGTTTCTCCCTGCAGCTGAGCTTCTGTTGAAGGGCAGCTGTGACAGTGGTTACTGACCGAGCAGTACCAGCCTCTGCAGCATAATTTTGCTGCATGACTCATAGCAGGTGAGTAGTGAGCCCAGGAATAGAGTTCAGTCCCTTCCCAGCACTCCGTGTCACACTGCAGCTGCAACTGCGCCCAGCACCCAGCACCCAGCACCCAGCTGGATTTGCCAGCAGCATCCAAGGAAGGGTACAATGCCGGGACCTGAACCTTTGGGAGGGTCTGAACCTGCCCTGCTCAGCTGCTTGTAAACTGATGGGTGTTTCTTTGCAACGCCCGTGCCCCGGGGGACTGCAGGAACCGGGCGGGAGGTCAGACGTCTGGGGAGCTGCACCTGGGAGCAGAGCGCGTTTGCCAGGGGGGCGGAGGAGGTCAGCCGGCTGTCATCAGTTCTCTGCTGAGCGCCTTCCCCCCTTCCGCTCTGCTGCGTGCCTCTGGGAATCTGGGGAGGGGGCAGCAGGCACAAAGCCCTACAAAAAGGCCTCAGCTCCAGCCTTAGGACCATCTGTTGCTCTCCCAGCCTGGATTTGCCCAAATAGTTCAGAAGTGGTTTTATGAGGTGTGAAGGAGATAAATATCTGCAGTGAAACCCACCATGCCTAAAGGGCTTTTAAACCCTGTCTAGGCTCCTCCAGAGCATCTGATTGACATGTATCTACTGCTAAATTTTCACGTTGTGCAAAAAATATTGCCTGATGGGTTAGATTATGGCCATGGGTGACCTGCAAGCTGGCAGCCAGCACACCTCAAATGATCTCCCATTTCTTGCCCACATCAGAGAGACTGCAGATAATACAGTAGAAAGAGGTACAAAGACAGAAAAGAGGTACAAAGTGAAGTAAGCAGGGAAAAGCAGTTCAGTGGGATCCCCTCCGCACGGACAGACTGAGCAGAGCAAAGGGGCTGCAGGCATTGCCACAGATTACCTGTGATCCAGGTGACCGTGGACAAATGGGGCCAAAATACGTGCACAGAGTTCCTCGATAAATTATGTACGAAAAGGGAATAGTTCAATCACTAGGTGGCACACCGGCATCATCACACCACACCAGCGTCCTCTTGGGAGAAGAGGAAAAAGCTCAAAATAGCTCAAAGCAAAAATTAACAAGCAATCATCCGGGGCCGAGGTGCTTAGAGGAGCCATCTGTGTGCTCACACACACAGAGCAAAACCACCCAACAACTGGAGAGAGACATCAAATGTAAAAAGGCAGGCAAAATGCATTCATTCAATCGAATTCTGCCTGTGCTCCTTTGCTATTTCTGAGTGACAGTGGGAAAGGCAGGGGAGGCCCGCTCATGAATGGAGTGCAAAGAGGAAATGCACGGAGGGCAGCAGAGGTGGGTGCTGATCCAGGGAATGCAGTTGCCACCTCTTCTGAGAGTTGTGCCTGCTCTTGTGTGTGGAGAGAGCATTTGGGGTTTCCTTCCAACAGAAAAGGCCAAGCAAAGCTCAAAGAGAAGTTTCTCACAGAGATAAAAAGACAGAGTGGAGAACAGTGACAGCAGGCTGATGGCACCCACTGCAAAAGGAGTTCAAGGGTGGTTGTTTGCGGGGAGAGGAAAGAGTGGTAGGAGAGTGATAGCAATACTTCTAGGGCAGGCTTTTCTCTGGGCTGGAGCTAAAGCAGCAACACAAACTAAAACCAGCTAAGGTATTTGTGAAGAGGGGCCAGTGAGAGACCTACATTTTGGCAGTGGCCGAGCTACCATTGTGTATTATTTTATTAGCATAGATCAGTAGAAGCAGTTCACTCTTGAAGGAATCAAGGACTGTACCATGGCCAACTACACTGACTTTTCTGGACACTCACAGGATCTGCAGGACTTGCCATGAGGCAGGCTGCTCCCCAGGCTCTCCCAGTGTTTGCATGGATTCAGCAGTGCAGACAGGCTCGCCAGCCAGCTCCCCCTGAGCATTTAACCCAGACTGAAGAGAGAAGCCAGATCTATATCTAGGAACATGGAAATGCAGAAGAATGTCGTTCATCAGCTCAGATACTAATGAGAACATGAGCAGGCAAACAGCTCACTTCCAAACAAGCTGATGCCAAAACGCTCCATTCAGGCACTCAGTGCGATGCCAAGAGCACATAACTCTGCCTAGCTGAGCATCTGAGTGACAGCACATCTGCGTTTCCAGGCTGAAAGTCAACAAAAAAGTTAAATAGTACAAAGTGATCAGTGTTGCATGAAGTATACACTGACATGCCCCTCTTGCTTTCTGCAGCACGGCCCCTGAATCCTGAGCACGCTGCAGCACTGCTGCTACTGCAGTCTTGCTCTGAGCTTTGTGCTCAGCTTCTCACACACACCCAGCAACTTCAAGCAGATTTTCGTACCTCTCCTTTCTCCCAAATTACTGAAAAGTGGGGTTATTGATGTGTCCTGTGATATATGAGTTATCCAGGGGTATGAAGCTATGAAAGGAAAGAGCCTTTGGGAGAGTGGAAGTGCACAGATAAACCATGCACAGATAAACCATGCACAGAGAACATACAAGGGAGAACGTGAGAAAAGCAGGGGACAGTTAGTACACAGAAAGTGGCATCATGGCAACAAGACATAATTTCCTGACTAAACTCATTTCTCTAACTGGGAGTGTTAAAAGCTCATTTCAGGCACTACACAAAATCCGTTGCTAGTTTTTGTGGTTTAACAAGGGTTTTCCTTTTTTATCTGTTTTGTTACTATAGGAAACAACCAGCAAAGAAAACTCTTCATACAGAAGGAAGCAAGAAAAGACTATGCACAGCGTGCTGTGAAATGCCTGCAAGACACACACTGGGAATACAAACAAATTCTTCCTTATGTTTTCCAGCAACAAGGATCTTAGGGATTACTTGTAACAACAGCAGCTTTAAAAAACAAAGACTAAACAGAACCAGAGAAAAGTACAATTTTAAGACTACTAGCTTTTTAAGAGGAGGGTGGGGTTTGTTTTGGGTTTTTTCTGTTTTTCTTTTCCTTTTTATCAGGCCCTAAGTGCAGGTTATATATCTGCTCTCTTCATGACTTCTCCCTATAGGAGTTAATTAGGTCAAGTGCATTTATTTCTCAGTTTTTGATGCACATGGAACAATAAATAAACTGGTGAAAGTGGTCTATAATGGTGGCAGGCACATGTTCAAACGTTAATTTTGTATTCATTAGTTGTTTTATCATGGAGAGATTTCACCAAGGGTCTTAGTAACAACTATGGGGTGTTTGTCATATGTAGCTTCCCCTGTGTTAGGCAATCCTAATCTTTGGCTTGTCCATGGTGGTGCTTATGGCTCTGGGAGCTCCACAGATACCGACTCCCAGCAGCCACACACGTGTGGGCACACACACTTCAGGCACTGCCCAAACACTGGGATGTGGAGCACTGTAAACTCTGAACACTTGGCTCTCGCATTCAGCCACACCTAGAAGAAGTTCTGAAGCTCCCTTAGCAGCATAAAGCATCCAACAGCATTTGACATGGGGAAAATCCCCAGGTGAAATTACGTAGTGTGAAGCTGAGGGAGTCTGTGCTGGGATTCACCCAGGACCCTCGCCCTAAGTTTTCCTCTCCTATGAAATAGTTTGTCTTTTCACCCAGAAGGAATGACTTCCTCTGGCAATATCTCTCTCTGTGCTGCCCTGACCCTGAACAGCCTCTGCAGCCGCAGAAACATTCTGGGACAGGCATATTTGAGGGCAGCTTCCTGAAACACTGAGCACCTCCGAGCCCAGGTGCCCAGGAATGCAGGTGGGCCTTGCGGCACAATGTTACTGGTGCAGACCCAGATCCCTGACATCGTGGTGACTTAATAAAGTTCTGGTTCTCAAAGTGCCACATCAAGACAGCAGCCCCAGCTCGAGGCTCTTCCCCTCCCTCTTCCGCTTGTTCCCTCATGTAGGTAACAGTGTCTTTTCTTCCTTCCAGGAGCTTCATATCCCTAGTCAGTGGAGAGGGAATATAGCGAGAATGAAGCTTCATAAATTTTCTTTGCACAAATAAATCAGAAGCACCTGACAATACAGCAGAAGGGAAAGGGAAAAGCACTGAATTTTTAGGAATCAAATTGGATGCCAACCCTCAAAGGAGAAAAATCCCACTGCCTCCCAGGGCACAGCAGGCTGTGTTAGCAACTGCAGGGACATACTAATGGGCTTTGCTCTCCAGGGAACCTTGTTTGTGAACATTTAGTTGCATTTATAGGAGTGCAGGGTATTTTATATAGTATTCTATTCCTTTTGGGATGTAGATAAGTGCTGGATCTTTATCGTTATTCTAAAACCAGCACTGATGAATGATAACCAGAAAAATATCTGAATGTCCTCTTTGCTTCTGGAGCTGGGGTTAAGGGCAGCTCAGGTGTGCATTTCCATTCAGTTTGAACAGCACGCACATGTGTGACACACACACCTCGCCGTGTAGTGGAAGAAGTTTCTGAGAAAGACACATTTTTACCACTTCTGGGCACAAAGGAACAACAAACCACCAAAATACCAATTTCCTCAGTGAGCAGTTACAGAGAAGTGGATATCGTTTCCAGCCTGGGAGTGCACTTGATTCACAATATTTCATGGTGCATTTGCAGCAACGTGTCTGTATCTATATGCTGCAATATGATTGTTAAATTGCAATAAAAAGCAACTAATTATGAAATAGGGACATTCTGGAGGGATCATTTTGGCGCTCCCCACTGAAGAATTTATTTTTTTTTCTGAGATTTTTTTATCTTGCATCTTTTTTCATCAAGTCTTCTCCAGAGAAAAAAGATCAGTTTTTAGACATACCACATCACCAGTAGAACTGGATAGGATCAACAGGAAATTTCCCTGTATTGCCTTGTTTCACAGTCTATGTTTGTGTTTAATGTAACATTTGTGTGCTTATCATAATTTCATTACATTTAATGTAGTACCTGGGCAGCACTCTTCAGTGTAGTCCGGGAGGAAAACAATGCTTTAGCCCAAAGAGAAGTTAAAAAGATGGGAGGACACAAGGAGAGATGTTTATGGCTTTTACAGGCTGTTTGGACAGCAGAATTCGCAGGAGATTTCAGCAATAGGGAGGCAGAGCTTTAAGCCAGGAAGGAAGAAGGAGGCGTGTTTAGCCACTCTTCAAGGCTAGGATGCTATTTTCTAGAAGTCAGAGTTTTGCACTGTGGCTGAGAGTACCAAGATTTATTTTGCTTTGTCTTTGGATCGTGGGAGTAAAATGCTGGTCTCCTTGAAATATGTGGGATGTTAGTGACTAGGATAATAAAGGCGAGATTTCACCATAGACGTTTTGAATTCTCCTCATCCCAGCCTCTCCCAGCAGGCTGGCTGGGATTGTTCCCAGCCTGTTTTGTAGCAGACAGGTGCATCAGGCCAGATGAGCTCCTTGACACACAGCCTCCTCCTGCTACTTACTGTTAACCACTGTTACGTTCTCCTGGGCTACAGAAAACTGCCATGAGCGAGGAGAGAATCTCCTGGAAGATGGATCCCCAAGGGAGAGCTGCAGGGAACAACATTGCCTGCTGTGGAAAGTTTTACAAGCAAGCTGTGGTTACCCACCATCCAGATGGTGAATATTCAGTGTTTGCTTTAGAGCAACATTTCCAGATCCAACCATGCAGCTCCCCATCTCTCCGTTTCACAAAGAGTAAAGGGAGTGCTGGGGTCTCACAGCTCCAGCTCTTCTGAGCTAGTTCCCTCTTTGCCTGGACTTGATCAGCATCACTCTCCCAAGGGCCTTGGAAAATGGGAAAGGGGAGGAAGAAAGCATCTTTCTTCCAGGCAGGTTCACAAAACCTTTTGTTTTGCTGGCCTGGTTGCAGAGATTTCCCACACTTACAAAGAAAAGTTTTTGCTCCTATTCCTAATGCTGCTTTTCTCTCTTGGTCCTCTCTGGCTGAACCTTTGCCAAGACTTTGGTAACACATGGATTTTGAAGTTGAGGGAGTTGTACCCCTTATCCTGTGCACATAGGAGAATGTGTCACCCTGCAGACGCTATCAGATTCCAGAGCTCGTATCCTCCTTCCTAAGGAAACAGTGTCTGAGGCAGAGGGGTTTGCTCAGGAATAATCCCCAGGAGGGATTCAGCACTGGCTGAGGAGGGTTTGCTGGAGGGAGGGCCGTAGCTCCCCTCTTTCCCATGGAAGTGTCAGATGCAGCATCCACATCCCTGAGCTGTTTTTTTCTGGAAGGACTCTTTGACTTCACCCTGTGCTTCAGCCGTGGTCACAGCATCCAGGTCTGCTAGCTCTGCTCCATGCCTCTCATCCCGTCTCCAATCACTTGATGCTGGGGGATTGCTGGGAGTACTTGTGTCCCAAACATCTCCTGGGAATTCAGCAGTCTCCTTCCCACGCAGACACCAGCTGGGAGCAATCCGTTCCTGCTCAACTCTGCACCCAGACTGTACACAAGCAATTTTAAATCCAGGGTGTGGACTAGCTGAAAATGACTAAGAAAATGAAAGATGACTAAGAAAAACAAGCTTGTGTGCTGTGGAATTATCTCCAGCCTGAAACAGCTGAAGAACTCTGCAATTCTCCTGCGAAGCCATGAGAGGTGCACAGGTCTGATAACATCGAGGCATCCCAAGAGCCAGAGTCCCTGCCTCCAGCTCATCTGCCAGCAGATGTGCCAAAACACCTCCTCTGGCTGCTGGTCTTCCAGGAGTCTCTAGCAGTGGAAAAACCTGCTCTGCCCACTGCTCTTCCCTCCTGGGGAGCACGGGGCTGTGCAAAGGAGCTAGCAGGGCTGTCAGCTCCTGCTGCACCCCTGTGTCCATGTCCTGTCCTTGTGTGATTCCATGGCAAAGCACACCAGGGCTGTGGAAGTTGGTGCAGGTACATGTAAATGTGTCTGGGTAAACTTCACTCCCACACTTGGCTGATTTCTTACCCTCTGCATTTACGGTCCTGTCATTCTCTGGCTTCTTCTGTCTCTTCTTTTGTGGTTTTTCTTTAATTTTGCCCTAATACTTCACATAATTCTGGTTGCTATGCAGGGTTTGCAGGCTCAGCCGCCTGTAACAACCCCTCTCCATGGGTGTGTGCAGCTTGGCTGCAGTGAGGACACTTTGCTGATTAATTTGCTTTTTTTTGTATAGTTATTTTAGATGCTTGGAAATAAAAGAAAGCTGTTACTGATACCTTCCCTCTCCAAATGCCAATTAACTTCAGCAAATTAATCTTTTTCAAAACCATCCTTTATGTGGTCTAGGCCAGGGTGCAGACAGGAATACAAATTGTATGGCTTAATTTACTTCCCTCGTTTGTTCTCACCAGGGCCATAAGGTGGGTGGAGAGGGGCTAGGAAGCAGCACGGTACAGCTGCAAGTCAGAAAGGGTATATTTGGACATGTCCATGGGTCCTGTGCTGGGTCACCACACAGGGTGATGAGGGGCATCCCAGGGGCTGCTTCCTCTACCAGAAGCTGGAGAAAGGGAAGGATCTGAGTCTTGTTTCCCCACATGCTGAACACACATCCCTGCACTATAAAAAGAATCATTTGGTGTTTCATAACCCTTTGGTAGCGCCTGAAAGGGAACCCAGTACAGTTTCCAAACTCTTACAACAGGTATGTTGTCACCTTAACTGCAATTCTGATCTGTAAACAGTAAGTTTCCAAAAATAAATGCCCAGCCTCTTGATTGCATTGTCCTCCCCTCCCTCCTGCATTGGCCTAGCTGGCAGATCTTGTTGCATTTGAGCAAGGAATGTCATTCACTGTGGCTGCAGCCATGCAGGTGAAGAAATCACATGTTAATGGTGCTTCCCATTTTATGTATCAGGACATTTTATTCATACAGGCAGCCCCAAATTACCTCCTTCATACATACAGCTCCGTAATTTCCCTACTTAAATACATCCACCGTCAAAATTATCTGGTTAAGTCATGCCCCAGAGACTGAGCCTTGCAGGAATGAAAATGTGCTTTTGAAACAGAAACTACCTTGAGCTCCTAAACCTCAGAAACAATTGTAAAGCCAGAAGAGTCAATGAAAGAGAAAATGTTGTTTAATGTAGTTTAAACAGTTGTTGTTCAGGGACTGCTTTTCAAATGAGTGAATTCACCTATTGTGGAGGAAAAGCAGACTACAGTGATGTTTGCCTATTTCAAAACTCAGATACCACCCACTGCAGGAGGGCAGGCTGCAGAGAGCACCGAATTACACCAGTGTATTCCCACTGAGTGAAGCAGCAGGAATAGCTGCTCTGAAGAACCCCTCCCAAAGACAAGAGATGCTGGGATGAACGGCATAATGAATTGTGGCTTTCAAGCACACCAATTCTTGCCATTAGTATGATTACACCCCTCTAGAACAACTGGCTCTGCGTGGTGGATAGTGGGCAGTGCCTGCAGGGCTCCAGGTGGGAGCCAACCTTGGATACCAGTGGAGTGTGGGGAAAGGAGCAGCTCCTGGTGACACTCATTGCCTGAACAATCAGTGCATGACCAGGGAGTCTCACGTGGTACATTGTTTCAGGATTATGATACTAAAAAGAAGCATTACTGTTAATAAGTGAAAAGTGAAATCAACACCAACCCCTACATATGGGCTGCTTAAAGAATTTGCAGTGATTACAACTGTTCTAATAAACAAAAGATTATCTCCCACATGAAGAACAAAAGAGTAGAAAGCATACTGAAAAGCAAAGAGAAAACTTCTCTACCTTGTTTTATGGCTGCAGATTAATAGCAAATCCTGGATGAGTCTACAGATTGGAGAAACAAATGTAGGTCTTACCAGCATTAATATGAAAAGTGCACTAAATGCTCTTCCCAAACCTTGATAATCCACTCATAGTCCTTATGTCTGTTGCATATCTACTCAAAACCAAAAAGTCTTTTATTATTAGTCATTTAATTGCACATATCCTTCTCATCTCCTAAAAAACCCTCCTTTTTGTGCCACCCTCACGTGTAAGGATAAGTTTCAGGGTAATCAATTAAAACACAGTCGTGAAATGAGCAAAACAGAAAAATCTCACTGTCTTAAGCAATCTATAGCCTTCCTCCCTGTCCCTGGTAAAGCCCCAGGGTCTTCATCAACACACACTCTGAGGGTGAAGGTCAACAGGTTTAACCATGGGGAGAAGAGCAGAGGCTGAATAGTCCATCACTTCTCCATCAATAGCAAATACCTGCTGCTCTTTGAAGGGATCCCAGGACCAGAGGGTGTTGGCCAGGAAGGGGTCAGCACATTTCAGGGGTGGCGTGAGGGTGGATGTTGTTGCGCTCACTTCGTTGCACCTGCTGTAACCACCTGGCTGGGAAGGAGGGCTTAAAAGGAGAAAGCTGAAGCTGGGGGTTGTGGAGAGGTCTAGTTTTTTTTTGTCTGGGTTTAAAAGCAAGGAGTGTGATGCCTTCTTGTAAGACTGTATTTTGTTTGTTTGCTTGCTTCTCAGTTACATCATAGAATGTGGTTCTGGTAAAGCAGAGCAAGAAGAAAGCTACATCAAAATGTTTTTGACACTGCTGTGAACTTGCTAGTGGGCCTTCACAAGGTAGTTTGATGATGCACTTACATGTGCTGGAGCTGTGGGTTTAACTTTGCCCCTCTGTGGGAGGTCTGAGCACTGTGGGTTCACTGCCAGCCTCAGAGACATCACCCTTGGGGTGGGTGACTAAGCAGGGTGAGCCTGGCTTTAGCCAGCACCCTGCTCTGGGGATTGCCAGAAGCAGATGTGTGACCTTTGCTAATAAGGTGTTGCCTTGTATTAGTTTGTAAACTTGGTACTTTTAATTCTTTAAATACACCACTGCCTCTTCTATGAGCAAAACACCCTGTCTGGATCTCTCTCCCTCCTGTTATATCATCATATTTTTGCTATTTCCTTTACTTTCCTGAAACTGTGAATCTTTCCAGCTTCGTCTGGAAGAAGTGGTGCCTTGTTTTACCTTCCTGCACCCAGTTTTTGAAAACGGAGTGCTGAAGGCTGAGGAGTGTTTTAAGTGAGCAGTGCTGTGCTGAGTTATGCAATGGCGTTATAGTGTTTCAATACTGAACGCCTCCCCAAAGCAGCTCACCATTGGGTTAAGAAACCAAAGCGCCAGCTTTTCAAGCAGAGAGGTCTTGCTTTGTAGTGACACTGAATCCTTTCTGGACTGGGCTAGTGCGGAGCCTAACCAGCAGAGGAAGTGTTCAAGTTGTTTCGTGTGGTGGGATTTGCCTTGAACTTGCCCGTACCGAAACTCCCTTGCTCCTGCTCTGCAGTGGCTCGTTCTTAGCCCCTTCTAGCGGGGGAAGGAGGAGGCTGCAGGCTGAGTGTTGAGGTGCAGGTGAAATCCAGCGTGATACCATGACACTGGTTAAGTGCCCGTGAGGCTGGGGCACCACAAACCTAACAAGGCTACTCTGAGCTGTGGCTCCCTCGTGACTCATTGACCGAGTCCTTCAGCACAAAGCTCTATGATATGTTGTGGTATTAGAAATCGAGTGAACTTCTGCTTCTGTTTTTCCACTTCCCCCTGCACGACTGCTTGAGCCCTTCTCTCAGGATGGAAACAGCTCGGCAGCACCATCAGGTTTCCCACGCTGTAGTTGGGATGTGCTCCCTGTGAGGGACTGGCTGGAGTGTGTCCCTTTCTTTCACGATGGCACAGTGCAGCAGCAAGCAAAGGGACCAGTAAATAGCATCTGGAACAAGCACCAAATAGAGAAATGAGGAATATCAGAGACTAATAAAGGCATGTGGAAAAGGAGGCAGGTCAGACGTGGTTAATAGTGAATGGTGGTGTGATGCAGAGCACTGTGTGACACCCCTGGCCGCAGAAGGTCTCCGGGGAGCATGAGTGGTGTCACCATGGCACACTGACGTGTGTCTATTCAGTGCCAGGTGACACAACAGGTTAGACCCCACATTTGAAAGAGAAGGAGCTAAGAAAGGGTGCGTCCACCAGCAGTAGGAATGGTGCTGTCACTAGAGTACTTGAGAAACAATTGCTGTGATGTATGGTCCCATCAAACCCAACACACTTGTGCCAATGGTGAGGTCTGATTTATTAATTGCTTTGTGTGGGGTGTCATATACTCACTCAGAGCTTTTTGGGTTGCAGAGTGAAATTCAGACCTGCTCATCTGACTGAGTCTCTGGACTGCACCTCAATAGTACGTGCTCTTTCCGAGCATTCTGTCACGGGCTTTCAGTTCCCAGAAAGCTTAGGATGAAAGAATCCAGAGGTATTCTAGTGTCAGGGCACTGAAGGCAAAGCTGAGTTATCCTCATGTAAATGGGATATGTATTTTTCTCTTGCTCTGGAGGGAGCCTTCATAGAGCCTTGTCCTGTGGCTGAGTAGTTTAGGAGATGCTTCTGTAATTTCCATGGAAAATGGTTGTGAAGGCGTTTTGGCTCCCGACGTGTTTTGTAGATTACAGTCGTTTCAGAGCATTTAATCAGGGGTGTGGAGTCCTTTTCAAATCTTCCCTTCCACCTCTTTTATAGATCCTGCTATAGGGAAGAAGGCCCACAGTATCCAGAACAGTACTGAGCTCCCAGTCAGGACACTGAGAATCAGTGCACCAGAGTTACTTGATTGACACTTTTATCTGGGCACAAAACTCAGGACTGAAGTCTCTATGCATTGAGATCAAACTTGATGCTCTGGTCAGAAAAGCCATGGAAGGTACCACTTTGAAAGTGCCTTTTCCAAGTGGAATAAAACTTCATAAATTGTGCTCTGCTGGACAAGAAGAACACAGCCAAGTGCAGAAGTGCTCATGGTTATGAGAGAATCAATTAGGGCATGTTGATGAATAATGCATGTGCAGCTTAGGAGAGATGGATGACATCGGTTTTATTTTTGTACTGTTAATTGAGAGTGATTCTAGGACAGAAAAAAGCACAAAGAGAAGATGGGGAGATTCTGGTCATAGTGTAAGAAGCTGGAGGCTCATCAACAATGCTTCCTGTCCATTAAGCTGTAAAAACCTCAGGAAGAGGAATTGTACTTATGTCCTCTACAGCTCCTAATCCATGTAACTGATACTGCCCCAGAACCCCATTCAGACTGTAAATGATATGAGCATTTAAAGAGTTAGGAGTTGAAGCTGTTGCTTTGAAATCTGATGGCCTTTCCTGTATTAAGATAATGTCTGCCTTGCTCTTTTGGGATCCAGTTGCAGGGCATCAATCAGTCAGCTTTATTTATCCTTAGAGGTGTGTTCTTGGGGAAAAGTTCTCTGCTGTTCCTTGGATGTGTAGGGATCTCCAAAGGAGACCTGGTGCAGTGGGGTGTTGGAGAAAGCCTGGGACCCTGGTGGGGAATGTTCTGTTGCTGCTCACATATTCTACCCCCACATACTGATCTGCAGGACAAAATCAACTGCTCCTCAGATCTTATGGGTCTCCCCTTGGGTCCGTGCACTGACTGGGTTTGAAAAAGCTAAGTGCCAACTCTGAGACTGAAATAACTGCTGCAGGCTAGAGCAGGAGCGTGGCAAAGCAGGAGGAGTGCTCCATGTCCCTTTGCTTTGGTGCTTCCCAACAGCCAGCTACAGGAATTTCCCAATGCTTGGGTGCCTGCCCAGCTCAGAGAAAAATCTGCTCCAGGGACCCAGTCGTATTCAGCTGAGGCAAAGGACGTGAGGGAAGGGCAGAGGTCACATGCTGTGGTGAGCAACCAGCCACTGGCCTGAGGAACTGTGTTAGCTGGTTTTTTGTAGAGCACTTCTGTTGATGGCTGATGTGTGAAAGGCTGCGAAAGCACTTAGGGGGTTGTGTAGGTGGCTGCTCCACTCAAGTTGTGGGGCAACCCCTGATCCCACCTGTAAGATTTCAGACCATTTCTTTATTTGCTTATTCTGGGAGGAATCACTGCTACAAATTAATCCTCCACCAGAGATGGTAAAGGACAGCTGGTACCTGTTTGAAAGGAGCCAGAGCTGATGTGTGTGGTGGGACTTGAGGGTACTTCCTTGAGAAAAAACACCTGTGTTTGCTCCCTCAGTTCTCTCTGGATGGTGTAACTCCAGCCTCAGTGTTGCAAGCCAGCAGTCATAACCCACCCTTGCTGCTTGGACTGAATGGTTTTGGTTGTGGCATCTGTGGGTGTCCTGAGGCTGCACCACGAGCTCCTGCTGGTGACGCGTGGGAGATGTGGAGCAGTGTGAAGGGACGAGCACTGCAGTGGGACTGTGCAGGCAGCTCCCCTGTGCAGACCCAGCCCAATGTGTCCGCCAGACAACACGGGTGTCCAGCTGCAAAGGTTCATTGGCTGTGAAAGATAGTGGTTGTACATCTATAGAAGCCAAGAATAATTTGCTAGACTTTCTATTTTAGCTAACTTTAGAGAAATAAGGAGGAGGTGCTTAGCTGCTGGAGTGCTCAGAGGAGTGGCCTGTGAAGCATCCACCCTTAGCTGGGCTGTGCTTGTCCGTGTTGCTGTTGGGCAAATGCCTGAAGCATAACATGTAATGTTGTCACACAGAATAAAAGCCCATAGGGGCTCGCTGCTCTGCTGGGGGCATTCTGCCTGCTTTAACTTGGACTTGTTCCATTACCTCTGAGGCCTCTCCCACCATCCCTCTCTCTGAAGGTGTCCCCTGTGTGACAGGCTGAGGCAGGGAAGGAAAATCTGGACTTTCATATCAGGTTTAACAGCAGAAGAGGATTTGGATGTGTCTAGGTGGGGAGGGGGGTAAAGGCTTACTGTGATCCCTCATGCCTTTGCCAAGTCCCCCGGGGCACACTGTGAGATGGCTCTCTGGTACTATGGCCTTTTTATTTTGAATCAGCTCTGGCTTCCCTGAAACCCAGGAGGCCCCTGAAGTACTCACAGTCGAGTTACGCTGATGATGCTCAGGTTGCTAGTACATATCCAGACCCTGACACCAGTCTCCCACTCGTATTTTTCTTGCTCTCAATATTTGAGTACCAGCCTGGGGAACCAGACAGGCACTTCCTCTGCTGGCCTTGTTCTTTTTCTTCCCTGTAACAGACGAAAACACAGAACTTGGGCTGCTGTGCAGGCTGAGCATGTTGGTGTGGTGTCAGCAGAATGTCCTGGCAGTGACAGAGGCTATGGACACGCTGGGCTCTCTGTCTGTGGGACCACAGCCAGCCCATGGAGGTGAGCAGTGAGCTCACCTTTTTCTCAGCACTCTCATCTGAAATGCTGCCTGCGCAGACCTCCCTGGTTTGTGAGACCTTGAATTTGAAAGGGCCCTGGGGAGGCTGCAGAAAGGCTGGGGTTTAACAGGCTGAGGGAAGTTGGAATGTCGAGCTGGAGAAGGGTTTGGGCGGACTCAGTGATGGTTGCCCAGTCCCTGTGGGCAGGGTACGGAGGCAGCAGAGCCAGGTCCGTGGCAGGAGAACAGGGAACAGCAGTGGTGAACATAAATGGGTCCTCTATCCCTGGGTACGAGAAAAAAGTTCTCTCCTGTGAAGAGCCCAGCGCTAGAGCAGGGGCTCAGAGCCTGACGGATTTTTATGCATGTGGAGGGATTTAACCCTGATGGGACAAGGCCCAGAGCTAAGCTTCTTATTGTCCCTGCCTTGAGGGCGGCTGGAGGAGAGGCCCCCGAGGCCACTCAGCCTTAATGACCACGGGTCCCTCTGGCTAATTAGCAGCTTTCCGCGGGCGGTGGGGGGTTGCCCCTTGTAGTCGCTCTCCTCACAGCCGATGGCACCGGCAGAAGCAGCCCGGGCCCCGCATCCCGCCTCATCCCGCTCCAGCCCCGGGACCCTTCGGGCCGCGGCGCCCCGCGGGGCCGGGGGGAACCTTTCTGCGCCCTGCGGAACCTTCGCGGCGGAGGCGCCTGTTGCTGCCCGGGGGACGAGGCGGGCGCTGCGACGGGGGGCGGCCCCGAGCGGCGGCGGAGCCCGAGGAGCGGCGGAGGCGGGAGGAGGCGGCGGGGCGGCCGCAGCTCCCGGAGCTCCCGGGGCGGCCGCAGCTCCCGGGG
>VXAZ01004972.1:1273911-1450588 GCA_013399875.1 Gymnorhina tibicen
GGGCCCCCGCGGTCCGAGGGGCCGGGAGCGTTGCGGGGGTGGGAGGGCGGAGGGGCGGTGCTGCCGGGCCGCCCGGGGGGCGGGTCCCAGTGCGGGGCGAGGAGCCGGGGGCTGCGGGGCTGGGCCCGGGGCTGAGACTGCACCCGCCACCGGGAGCGGGGCGGCCGGCCCGGGGCTCGCCTGGCCGAGCTTCGGGGCCTGCGCGAGGCGAGGTTCTGATGGTGGGGGCGCCGGGGGGGTGCGCCTTCCCCCCGTGGGGTGCCGTGGCTCCCGGGGGTCCGCCCGTGCTGGCAGCGCGGTGCTGAGACGGAAGGGCCTGGCGGAGCCCGGCCGTGCCCGGGCACAGCGGCTGTCACGCTCTGCTGTGGCCGAGCAGCAGTGATCTGTGGCACTGGTAAACATGGTCTGTGGGACTGGTAAACAGACATGCTAAGTCATAATTTAATGTCTGTGTGAGACTTGGTGAGCTTTGGAAGGAGAAGGCTCGGTGTGCTGAGCTGGTGCTGCTGATCCTTTTAGCTCTCCTCTCCTGGTCCTGTCTCACGGCTTTTTAACTTGCTCCCTCCGATGAATAGTTTGTGGGTGACTGGATGTTTC
The DNA here is from genome assembly GCA_013399875.1 of Gymnorhina tibicen. NCBI lineage: Eukaryota > Metazoa > Chordata > Aves > Passeriformes > Artamidae > Gymnorhina > Gymnorhina tibicen. The sequence goes on from VXAZ01004972.1 coordinate 1,274,509, forward strand.
GGTGCTCACGTTTGGTAGATGCTCCTAAACTCCATTGAAATCCCCTCCTGTCTCTTTGTCGATCGGTACAGAACTGGTGCTTTCAAAAGTTCTTACTACAACCCTCCTCCCAGGTGGGGGAGTTTTGATTTAAAATAAAAAAAAACAACAAAGCCAAACAGTAAAATGAAATAACTGTTCTTTTTTTCCTTTTTCTTTCTTTAATGCTAATAAGATGGTTACATTTGCTTGTCTTTATAACTTTGTTAACGTTGGTTATTCTTTGTATGCTTATGCAAGCATTATGCTTGGTGAATAATCGCTTAACCTATAGGAAATCACTGCAGAAACTTCTGTGTTGGTTCGAGATGTTCTGCTGCCTGGTTGAAGGTGGTAGTTCCCCTCCCTGACTTAGAGTAATGGGCCTTTTGAGTGGTCTCTCTGTGCTTCAATGCAGAATCAATTAATTTAGAATAAACAGCCTTTGTTTAAGTAGCTCTGCTCTAGGGGCAGCAGCACCCAGCAGAAGAATAAAAACGAACCAGTCTCCTTAGACCACTGCAGGTGCTCCTGGGAGCTGGCATGGCCTTGGTTTGCTAAGTGAGGCTTTTCCCAGGTGTGGAGCTCTACACCCTGAATATACAGAGAGAACAACGCAGCTTCTTACCCTGTGACTTTACAGCATCAGAATATAGGAGTTGTTCCTTGAGGGTAGGTGCTGAACGTGAAATTTTCAAGAAATACACAGTTGCTACTTTAAGGAAGAGATGTTGTAGATGTGTGACGTTTTCTGAGTTGACACTGCCTCAGAGTAAACACCACCTTGTCCCAAAAAAGCTCTGAATGTTTAGACAGTATGTTCCACTTGTACTGCACTCAGGTAACTGGTAACTTTAGCACCTCTAAAATCTCTTGGAATTCCAGATTTGATACTCAAGACTATTGCAGATCCTGGGTGGGAACATCCTGTGCTCTTGTGAGGAGATGAACCAAACAGCATGGGTTTTGGCTCCTCTCGATAGTGGTTGCATTTTAGTGAAGATTTGAAAGGTATAACCTGGCGTGGAAAATCATAACAGGACGTTGTGGTGTTCTCTGGGATCCAAATTGGCATTGTGGAATAATTCAGACTGGAAAGGGCCCCAGGAGGTATCTAGTCCAACCTGCTGCTCAAAGTGGGATCTACACCAAGGTCAGACAAGGACTTTGTTCATTCAGATCTTAAACCCTCCAAAGACAAAGGTTTGTCAGTCTCTGTGTCCTTGTTCTGGTGCTTGATTGTCCTCACCAGGAAGGACCTTTTCTCTAGGTCAGGTCGCACCTGCACCGCTGCAGTTTGTGTCTGATGTGCTGCTGTGTGCCCCCGTGCACAGAGCTCCCTGTAGGTCCAGATCTGCTGTCAGCTCCCCAAAGCCTTTTCTTCTCCAATCTGGACCTCCCCATCTCCCACAGCCTCTCTTCACACAGCTCTGTCCCTCTGAGCATCTCGGTAGCCCTCCACCAAACCCACTCTGGTTTATCAGTGCCTGTCATGTGCTGGGGGTGCCCAAAACTTCCCGTGGTGTTTCCAGTGGCTCTGAAGAGTGCCGAGTGCCAGGGAGCCATGGTTTCCCTGGATCAGGGTGGCTGTGCTCCTGCTGGTAGAGCCCAGTGCTGTCACCGTGTGTTGCGTTTCTGCGTGCAGGGATGTGTTTGTACCCACGTGCTCACCACCGATGTCTCTCACCCTGCTGCCACATGGCTCTGCAAAGAGCCTCATTCATGTGCACACGTATACGTGTGTAGGTACACACACGTGTCAAATCACACCACCTGCAGCACTGAACAGTAGTTTTTCCATCGTTTTCCACGTATTCCCGTTGTCACTAGTGTCACTCTTGGCTCCCTGGCTCCCTTTCCTAACCCTTCTGCTGTCACACGTACCTTCACTGGCTGTGCTTCCCAGCTGACAGGTCTGCCGGTTGCATTGCCTTCACCTCATGTGTCAAAGTTTTGTTGTTTCAAACACTTACTTTGGGATGTAGCAAGTTACTGTGCTAAGAAGGGAGTGGTGGGCTTTTCCCATGGGGATTGGACTGAATCCCATTTGATGGAACCCAGAATGTAACAAGTAGAAAGTGTGCTTTCAAATATGGTTGTTTATGGGTGTGAGTTGAATGAAGCAGTTGGGTACAAGGTTTTTAAGAGTGCTGTTAGTTGCCATGCAACGATGTTCCTCTAATTTCTTTGAACTTGTTTCCATCAGGAGCTTAGAAGTTTTGGGGAGACAATACCCTGTGGGATAAATATTCTCTGCTAACAAAGTCTCCTATTTTAAACCTAATTTTTGAGATCTTAGTCCTGCAGAGGTTAAGTACTGCTTGCTGTTCCTAGATCCTTGGTACAGATATAGTTTGAGACATGTTTTCTGCTTGCACAAAATAATTTCTGCGTTATGTTTACCTGATTGTGGAGTTAATTACAGCTGAACTAGTTTCAGAGAATGCTCATCTCAAGACAGGAATTTATTGTATTTAAGAAACATTTTAGCTATATAAAAATAAAAAAATTTATAGAGAGCTGGGGTTTCCCCTGCCCCCCAAATTGGTACTTATTAAGTACTTTCACCAGCACAAAAAGAAGACTTGTGTAGAATCTGATATTTAGGTAATTTGAAACAATGAATGAAAATTTCATTTCTTGTTAACTTTTAGAAACCTCACATTTTATTTTTAGGGCTTTATGCTTATTAAGAAACAGTCTTAAAGATGAAGGGAAATGATAAAATAATAAACAACCATTTGTTGCTTGAGGAAGGGACAGAATTAGCTGATGAAATCAAGTGTCATTATAGACTGGGAGAAGAAAGAAGGTGGAATTACAGGTAGCCATGAGAAGGTAAAATTTGTTGAACGGGCACCTTTAGAAGCTGGTTGAGTTTCTGAGAATATGGTGGTGTTGTTTTGTTGTTTGGGGTTTTTTTTAAGTCATCATTTTTTAAAACAGCTTGCTGGTGGCATGTAATTCTAAATAATACTAAGTTATTGATCGGTATTTTGTATGTGATAACCAGCAAATGCCAACTGCACATTTTTGCTGACAAAATTGCTATATCTGAAGTTGAAACAACTTTTGAGGGGGGAAAAAAAGGTTAAAGAGTATATATTGCTTTCATTCATGCAGATATAAAACTGCATAAAAATAACAATAAGATTTTTTACTTTGAAAAATATCTCAAGTTATGGAAAATAAGCTTTCAGGAATTCTTAAAGGTCAGATATACCACTGACTCAATTTATGCCTGATGTGGAATAGCAGAATTTCCGTGCAGTCCTGTGAGCAAGGCTGATTCAGTGCTATTGCAATCTCACAGCAGCTGTGGTAATTGAAATCTTGTTCTTACTCAGTGGTAATGCTGGACTTGGGATCAGTCTGATACCTCCAAAAATCTTGTGGCATTTCAAAGGTATCTGTGACTCACTTGGAGTGTTACTTCACTTAGACCTAATAGCAGCATTTTCAGCTTGCTCTAAATCCCGCAAGTAGGAGCAGTGATTTGAAGCCCTCTGGGGTGGCCCATCAGCTTGTCCCAAAGCTGCTGTTCTGAGAGTGCATCCACAAGTTGAAATGCACAAAGAAAGAAAGGAGGAATGATCCAAGTTTGGTGTTAGTGACAGTCAGTTATTCAAGCATCGGAGAAGACGTAAAGGCTGGTATGCACTTGTCTGGAGGAGTTATTGATCCTGTGCTGGGGAAAAGTGCTGAATAACTTCATGACTGAAGATCTCATTCAACGATGCAGAAATCTTTAGGGGAAGACTTAGCCAGTTGCTTCAAAACTAGGCTGAAGAAATCTGTTAGATACAATCAGTGTGGCTTGTGCTATAAACACAGAGTACAGCATTCAAGCCGTGCAAACAGTGCCTTCTGCTACTGCCCTAAATCCTGAGAGGAATTTCTGAGCTGCAAAGTGCAGTTACCATTTGCTTCTTGGACACCTATTTGAAACAGAGGAGAGTTGATAAGATGAACCAGCTTCTTGCTGATATGACTTGAGTTACTCTCTCCTCCTCCTCCTCTACACAGTGGTACTGGTAGGAGTTAGCTAAGAATTAAGCATATTAATAAAATTTCTTCCACTGTAACTGTTTCTATGCTGGTGGACCTCTGATGGCAGATAAGTAGAAAACCAGAGGTGGAAAAGCTCAACATGCCCAGATGCGTTCTTGGGTTACAAATACTTTGAAACTTACACTGACCCAGGAGGACTTTGGTCAAGTAGAGTGCAAAACAACATGCTTTATATAAGAGAGGCACTAAATTTATAAAAGCAGTTAAAGGGGTTTTGTAGTGATTTGGCAGAAAACTTTACTCTGGTGTTCTCTGTGGCAAACCAGCTTGATCTAACTAACAAAGAAGTGGAGCTATACAAGGGCAGAATTGGCCAACAAAGTGCAGAACCTGGCTGGTCAGGCACAAAGAGTTTGTAGGGCAAGCACAGGATGGGAAGTAATTGAAACACGGTGGAAGTAACATCATTTTGATGTGTACTTTCTTCTCTTCACAATGAAAATTTTAATCTAAAGTTCTTGCGAAGAGAACTTTTCTAGCCCAACAGAACTGTGGAAATGACATTTTAGAGACATGGTAATTCACCAAAGATTTTCTGCAGTTTCTCAAGTCTCACCCAGAACATCAGCATCAGTGAAGTGTGGTTTATATCTGGAGTTGTTGAATCCAGAATAAATAGGTTGTTAAAATGTATTGATCTTATGTGAATTGCTCTAGGTGTTTGTTGCTGGTACAACAACAACCAACCAAACCCCAAACCAAATAGAATCCGTGGACCTGTCAAAGCCTGGAAGTGGATGGTGGACTGCAGGTGCTCACCTGCCTGCTGAGTCAACATGGAAAATGGAATGTTGCTCAAAAAGGAATTGATTGAGGAGGGCTGCTGGTGGGATTTACTCAAAATTAGTGAAGCAAAAGAGACTCTGTTACGTGGCTGGGGAGTAGCAGTGCTCTGGAAGATCAAAACATTCTAATTAAATCTCTTGTATCAAACACATACTTACAAATGGGATTTGTGTGGTAATTGTATTCCATCAGGAATGGAATACAGGACTGACTGCTTCAGTCGATGAGGGTGTTGTTGAAAAGCGAATCTTGTTCAACAGATACAGTTTCATGTATGATCTGTGAGTCAACACCTGGATTAAAAACAGTAGCTGTGGAAAATAGAATATGAATGGAGGATTTTTTCAGGGATTTATAGTAGGTCCAGAGCTTTGTAGTATTTTTGTCAGTGGCCTGGAAGAAAACATGAAATTAGAGCTGTTCGAATTTGTGGATTATGTAAAGGTTGTGCCTGAGTGGTGAAGCATGAAGAAGGAACAGCAGCTGTACAGTGTCCTCTGAATTGTTTGGGTAACTGGGTTTAATATGGCCAAATGTTTTTATAGAGCTGGAACACGTTATGCATGTTATGGGAAAGACTGGAGGCTGTAGGTCTAGAATACAGAATTGTGCTTCCAGAAACCAGTGACCTTGGAAAGGATGGCAGGAGCAGAGCAGATATATGGCAGTGTGTGAGTCCTCAGAGCTTAAAATAAGCTAATTACTTTTTTTAATACTAATGTACATTCATAATAACAGGAAATACTGAGTAAGGACAGAGAGGTGAAATCAGTTGCAGAGTATTTTGACAAGGTTTAATGTTGGTGTTTTTAAAGAGATGTTCAAAGGCAAGAAAGATGTAGAGTTCAATGTTATTTGAGTGATTAAACTGCTCATTATAAAACTTTTTCTTGAACTGCTCAATCAGTTTAGCTTATCACAAGGTATTTAAAAGTTTCTCAATTTTCTTTGGGCAGAATGGGCTGTGTACCAAAGGGCTCTTTAATTTATTGGAAAAAGATACAATAGCAGCCAGTGCCTGGACGTTAAAAAGATTATTTCAAATTAGGAAAAAGGCACAGATTGTTAACAGTGAATATGATCAACCACTGAAGACATTAGGAAGATGCTTGTAAGTATTAAGGAAAATTAGGATGTCTCCATCTCTCGAAGTCATCAAGTCAGGATGGAGTTTAATTTGGAAGATATGGGTGAGGAAGTGCACTGTAAATGTATGAGTGTACCTGATGCCATACAAGTGCAGAGGCACTGGCATTTGCCAAACAGATCTCACCCAGTCATATTCAGACTCTTCCTGCCCGTGCTAGAATAAGTCAAAGGGTCTGCTGGTGGTAGTTGTTCTCTTACTGCACTCCTTTAAATCTATTAAGTGTACATTTTCTCTCAAGGGAATAAATGTGCTCGTATGCACCATGTACTTAATTGAAATCAAGTATTTGTGATCTCTTTTTTTAGGAAGCATTGTCATTTTTGATGATGGGGAGAGGAAGGGGCTGTATGGGGAAGGACAGGGATGGCTGTTTCATTTCCTGAACAGGTTGGAGTATCTTCCCCAGTGTTTTTCCTCAAAAACTATGGTAATGTGCTCTTAAGAAGTTTACTCCAGTAGTGAGTAGTCTTTACATTCTGTAGAAATTGCTTTTTCACTGGGGGAAGAAATTGCATGTGCTCTTGCTGGCAGAGGTAGCTCTGAGTGTGAATGCACAAGGATGTCGTGTCTTGCATGTCTCTGCCAGTATGAAATCAGTGTGTCCCTTGTCCACCAGAGGAATGGTTTCTGTTGGGTTCTGTCTGCCAAAGCAGCAAAGGACACAGAGGGGAAAAAACTGTGGGTCCTCTCCTGCCTTGGCCCTTAGGGAGCTGATTGGTTGTCTCTGGGTTCTCAGTGGACAGTTGGTTTGGGATGTTTTCCTAAGCCCTTCTGGAAGTACAAGGGGAACTAGTCCGGCTGTGACAGCAGCTTGTGCCTGGTGGGCACCTTTCCAGACATCCTGATCTCTTCCCCATCCCAGGATGGGTGCGTGCCCAGTCGTGTGTCGGAGGAAGGGCTGTGGGAAATGCGGGAGCTGGATGATCTGCTCCTGGCAGATTGTCCTGCATGGCCTTTCCCCAGGCACTCCCTCAACTTCGGCAGGGAATGTGTGCCTACACCGACAGCCCTTGTGCAGAAAGGGTGTTTCCAGCAAGCATCAGATGTAATGTGTGTGTTCAGGACCTCTGGTTTTGGGGAAGGGTCAGCACTATAACAAGTGACTTCTTTTATCACTGAAAGAGGCTGTCCTGCTGAAAGAAGTTGCCTCCTTGGAGCATTTTCCAGCCAAGTGTTACCTTTTCCCCTCTAATACTTACTTTATTATTTCAGCAAGGTCTTGTATTCTTTTTTTTGCACTCCTGGGCTGGCCTGTGCAGGAAGACTTGGAGGTAAAGCCTTCTGTTGAGGGAAGTTGTTTATCTTTGAATTTTCTTGCAGCTTGGAGGGGGTGTGTCTCCTCTGCATCTCTTGCTCTCCTTTCTGTTATCTTGTCTGACCCATTTTGCTGACAAAGAAAAGGCAGTGATGAGAGACAGAGGTGGTTATAAGTGAACAGTTCCTTTACCTTCCCCCCCTCCTCCCCAGTGATCTGCTGGCTTCTCTTTGCAGTTGCTTTATGGCAGGGAAGATTGAAGGTGAACAGAGTTAATTGTCTGGGAGTCTGTATAAGATTCTGGGGATTGGAGGAGATTGTAGAACTTGGGAGAGAAGGATTTCCGTTTTTTCTATTTCATTTGGTCTTAATGTGCTGGAGCTCCTCCTATATCCTATACCAGACAGGTATCTTTCAATGGTTACTGAGGGGACCTGTCTCTTCTCTTGTCACTTATATCTTTGCTTGGCTGTGACATTATTTAGTATGAGCTATAAAATGTGAAAAAGTTTACCTGTGGCGTGGGTCAGAAAATTGAGACCAAGAGCAGTGGTCTCTGGAGTGGCAGCTTCATTCTTGTGAGAAGAAAGGATGAGAGAAGACTTTTAGGACCTCGTGCCAAGGGTGTTTATGCCTCCTTGAACAGTTTGGGTGAAGTTCAAGTGTTGAGTGAAACAAACACAAAGCAAACACGGGGGATGTGCATGAGAGGCTACATACACCAGTATGTATTTATAACCAAAACCCCACAGTGGCTCTTGGTGGCACCTTGGGGAAAGGTCTGTGTTCTAGGACAGCCCAGGAATATCTACTTCTCCCAGACATAAGATACAACATGAAAACAAAGAAAGGCAGAGGGCTAAAGAAAGTGATTCTCTTATTCAAGTACTAAAACTCAGCCCTTGATCTCAGGCAAGGTCATCAAGGCCAAAGTAGATTCCTCTTCATGAGGTTAAAGAAATTACCCATTTGTTCTCATGTCACAGATTGCATCACTTCCCTTTGTCACCCCATAAAGGAGTTCTTTTAACAAGTCCCTCTGAGTGCATTTAGGAGGGGACATGCCCTGACCCAGAGACAATTCTGTCAGTGCTGGTTAGCAGTTTCTCAAGGTCGGAACAACTTATCTTCCTGTTCCCTAAAAGAGAGCCTTATCCTGCCTTTTGTAGTGCCCATGTGTCCAATTGCAAGGACCTGTCCACGGAGGCTCTCGCTGAAGTTGTTACATGTTAAGGACTTACAGGAGGAGGTCTGTTGGTATTTTGCTTTGAGCTCTGGGCAGTTTAAAAGTATTTGCTGTGAGGACAGAGACATGCAGAGCAAGGGGGTGTGACTGCATGATATAAATTATGATACTTCTGTGCTTTGAGTGGAAAATGCATTGGTTTTTTCAGTTGAAAAAGTCCAGCAAAATGAAGTTCAGAAACAGTTTACACAAACCACATAGTGATGCCATGACTATTCAAAGAAAGAAACAATTGAGAAGATTATCTCACCTTGGCTACATGCACCATCCTTTGGGCTGGAGCATTGAAGGCAAGGAAGATTTCTCACGAGGACCATCTCACTTTCTCAAACAAATGCTGTCTGCCCCCTGCACTGGAGCAGTATCTGGCTGCTTAGAGCATGGCCTTGGTGACAGTGACTCCAGTTTGGCTGGCCCATACCCAGAGCTGCATGTTCTCACCCTCACTGGTTTTTCCCTTTGTGCCCACACAGCTGTTTGTGCAGCTTTGTGGTAAATCGCATTTGGGAACTGAATTTTGCTTCCAGGTAGGTTTTCAGCTGAATCAGTTTGCTGTCCAGCCACACAGAGGGTTGTGCTGGCACAGTGTGGGAGCAGTTTGTGAGTTGGGAAAAGAGCAGCTGCTGCAGAAAATGTGTCCGAGGCCTGGGAGGGTACAGTCAGCAAGAGGGAAAATGGGTAATTTAATCAAGGCCGAATGTTTATTACCCTTCTGGTGCCTGTGAGATCTGAAAACTGTCTGTCAGTGTCAAGGCACGTCTCTGTCTCTCTAATTGGTGGGTTTAGCATCAGGGTTTGGTTGCCATCCTCTGTTTAGTGTGCTCTTTTATTCAGTCTTTGCATTTATTATTTGCATTACTCACCGATGGAAGTGGAAGAAACAGCATTCCCAGTGTAGTGTAGCTGTCCAGAGGCTTGATTACTCTTGCAGCACTGCTACTTAACACTTGTGTGAAAAGGCAGCTGGCTGGCAGGCTGGCTTCTCCTTTCCTGAAGTAGTGCAAGAGCTGTATATTCCTTCCTTAAAAAAAGTGCCAGGGTTATGGAGTGCACCTCAGCAACCAAACACAAGCTTCCGGGCATAGGAAGTAAGAAAAATCAGCTTGTTTTTATAGGGGGTGTTGGGGTAGAGGAGATAGCAGGAACAAAGAATATTTTCTTAAATCGAGAGGTTGTTGTAGGAGTGGTGACATCAGTTGGATTTTAAGTTCCTTGTCCATAGGTGTCAAGGAACTGAGGGAACGGGACCAAGAAACAAACTTTAGGAGACCAGTGCCTTTTTTGTTCTTGGTATACAAAGCATAACACAGGCTCTAAACAGGGAGCAACAGTTGCCTGGAAAACTGGGTGTCAAGGTGACTGTTGCGTGGAATAGAGAAGATTTGGAATCGAAGAAGTGCTTTTGGTATCAGATACTTGGGGAAAAGCTGTTGTCCCAGAAGAGATTTTTTTTCTGATTTTTCCCTCAGTCTTGGGATGTGGTCCTGGTATCTCTGGAGAAGAATTTCCTGGGGAAGCTGAGGTTTTTTTGGTGTGTGTGGGGCTCTTAATTCTGGACAATGCATAGTAAGATTTACCCTAGCCAGCATTTTTAACCTTCTGTCAGCTGTAACTTCACATCCTGTTCTCCAATGAATGGGAGTAGTTCAGGTGTGTGATCTGAATTTGTTTCTTTTATAATGGCAATAGTTAACTGCTTGAGAGAAGTAAGACCCAGATAATGAGTAGAGAACACTGGGAAAGTGGGTGATCTGCTTAGTCATGCAGACTGTGTAGGAAAATGGTTTTGGTTCAGTTGTTTGGGGTTTTTTTTTTCAGTTTCTTCCTTAAAAGAAAAAATAGTCTAGAGGTGCCTTTTCCTTCCTGCTGTACTTACCACAGCACTCACAAAAAGCAAGAGAGGAGATCTTATATTTCAATTAAGTCAATACTTCTGGTCAGGGAAATGCTTATTTTAACAGAATGAGATACTCAGCCTCTGTGCTGGTGTGGAACCTCTTTGTGAATCTCTGTCCTTTTATTGTGATGAGAAAATCTTTAACTTTTATCATTTGCCTCCTTCATTCCTAACAAGGGGACAACTATGAATGAAGTTGATTGAGATTTTACAGCATTGCCAGTAAATCTCCTTTGGAAGGGCAATGTAATTCCTTTTCTCTGTTAAAGAATGCTATTAGCTGTACCCAAAATCTCCCATCAAAATAAGAGTTGTAGTTACTACACAAATTTCTTACTTCAGCCCAAATCAATAGTAATCAAGAATTCCTATAATTAAATAAACGAGCAGTTTCAGTTAAATGACTGGGCAAAAAAACTGGCCAAGCCCAGAGTGGTGGAGAATGGTACCACATCCAGCTCGGCACCAGTGGGGTTCCCCAGACTTTGGTATTGGGGCCACTCCTATTTAGTATCTTTATCAATGACCTGGATGAGGGGATCAAGGGCACTCTCAGAAAGTTTGCAGGTGGCACCAGTTGGGGCAGGAGTGTTGATCTCCTGGAGGGCAGGAAGGGCACAACAACCCCCTGAAGCACTACAGGCTGGAGCAGAGTGTCTGCAAAGCTGCCCGGCGGGAAAGGACCTGGGGTGCTGTTCAGCAGTGGCTGAACGTGAGCCCAGGTGGCCAAGGAGGTCAATGGAACCTGGCTTGTACCAGCACTGGTGTGACCAGCAGGACCAGGGCAGTGACTGTCCCCTGTGCTGGGCACTGGCGAGGCACCTCAAATCCTGGGTTGAGTTTTGAGAAACTCTTGTCATGAGTTTCTCCTCATGACAAGAAAAACATTGAGATACTGGAGCTTGTCCAGAGAAGGGAACGGAGCTGGGGAAGGGTCTGGAGCACAAGTCAGATGTGCGGAACAGCTGAAGGAGCAGGGGGGGCTCAGTGTGAAGAAAAGGAGGCTCAGGGGGGACCTTTTTGCCCTGTGCAGCTCCCTGAAAGGAGGTTGGAGCCAGGTGGGGGTTGGTCTCTTAAGGAACAAGCAACAAGACAAGAGAAGATGGTCTCAAGTTGTGCCAGGGAGGTTTAGATTGGATATTAGGTAAGATTTCTTCATTGAAAGAGTTGTCAAGCTTCCAAACAGGCTGTTCAGGGAAGTGGTGAAGTCACCAGCCCTGGAGGGATTTAAAAGATGTGTCAATGTGGCACCTGGAGACATGGGTTAGTGGTGAACTTGACAGCGCTGGGTTAGTGGTTGGACTCTATGAATCTTAGAGCTCTTTTCCAACCCCAGCAGTTCTATGATTCAAGACTAATAATTCAATAATCTAACTAATAGTTGAAAAGGAGGGGAGAAAAAGAGTGGTGAGGCAAGAAGTTCCATTCCTGTTTTATTTGGGGAGATAACAGCATCTGAGTGTAGGGATGTTGACTTCTTACAACATATGGTTGCCTTCACTTGGGATTGTAACAAGTCAAGAGGACACAGGAAGACCTGGCTTTCCTGCTGTTCCCTCTGTTCTTGCTCACTGGGCACGGCTGCCAGTCAGGCAGTATTTGCAAACGCTAAACGAGCTTTGATAGAAAAAGTGGTCATTTGGGGAAAGCACTTGACTGAGCCTTGCTCTTAACTTTGAGAGAAAGAATACCCAAAAGGTTGTGGGTTTTTTGAAGATCACAGCCAAATGCTCTTTGTCATTCTGCTTCTGAATCTGGGAAATGTAACATTTTGGGTTCTGTGTGGGTATGAATATACAGTATTGTGTGTTTGGTAAGAACAAGTACTGTAAAAGACATTGCTAGCATTAACAAAAGTTAAGCGAATTTATACACTTGGGAGGTAGTGACATTTTTACTCTAAAAGAGCTGTGTTTGGTAGCCAGCAGCTACTTCTCTAGATGACTGTTGTGGTGCTTATTTGTCATATGGTGTTTTACAGTAATTTGTTAATATGTCCCTTTTCAATTGCTCTTTCCTGGCTTAACACTGGATATGCTTGTGCTGGCTGGTAGTTAATATGCTGTTTAGCATAAACTGGGACAGGACAGTTGGATATGTTTACCAAAAGGGTATGGTGTCCCTCAGGATATATTACCTTCCTGCTAATATTTGTGTATCTCCTTAGCCCAGCTTGCACTGTTCTGCTTTTAAAGCTCTTTTGGAAGTAAACTCCAGGATGTAGAGTCATATACTCACAATTTTATAAGCTAAACATGTAATATGCATATCATGAGACTAATAGCTCTGTTTCTTTTGTGAAATAATATTTATTATCTCCATTGGGGTGATTTTTGTGTGTATGCAAATGATCCCCTCAGCAGTGTGTTGGGTTATTTGTGCTCTATGGGGAGAGGCAGTAAGCTGCATTCTTTTCCCTTTCAGGCCTGTCCAAACCATTGGGAAGTTTTCAGCCAGCAAAACACAACCCAAGTGGCACTTCCATTGCTAAGGACAGAACCACAGGAGGCTCTTTCATCCAGTTGCTTTCCATGTGAGCTGCCTATAGTGTCAGTGTTAAGTGTTATCAAAGCAGATGTATTTGTGCAGGATAGATAAGGATCAGTGTGAGTGTTTCATTTTGACTTGTTTAGTGGGAAAGGCAAAGATCAACAGGTTTTGGTGACTTTGTTCTCAAAACTAGCAGAAAAGTGGTGCTTAATATTTAAGTTTTTCCAGCACAGTGCAGTGTTGCAGGGAAGAAATTACTTTTGGAGAGAGTGACTCTGAAAGAAGTTTATGACAGTTTTTAATCCTTTCATGGATTTTTAATCTATGCTGGAATCCAATAAATTGCTTGGCAGCAAATCGGGTCTAACATATGCTAATTGTCATCTTCATATCACATGAGTTCAAAACTGTTTATTTCTATTTCCTCCTACTTCAGGATTTTTTGGTCTTCCTCTTTCTTGTTTTTGCTCATGTTCAAGTTTCTTTGGTAAACTGTAGGTGGCATAAGTAATACTTCCTCATCCCTGGTGTAATCATCATTGCTGGAGGTGGGGTAGGGAATAAAGAGGAACAAACCCTTGTGGAATTCTTTCTTTTTCTACAAACTACATAAACCAGAACCTCAGGTTTTAAGGCCAGTTTTGGAGAGGGAGAAGGATGAGGCACCAAAACCAAGCTCCCAGACCTCTGTGACTCTTTGTGCTGAAATGCAGACCTATGACCCAGGGCAGAGTTAAGTTGTGTTTACTTTGTGGCCTGGCGATGCCAGTGTGCGATGTGACTGGCGTCTGTCTCACAGGGGATGGTGGGCTGCCCTGGACTGCTGCTGATGGGAAAGCTCATTTCCTGAGCAGGGACACAGCTGAAGGCAGTGAATCATTCCCCTGTAAGGAAATGTGCTTCTCTGGGAGGCAAAGAGAGAAGAGCGTGTGGATGGGGTGATACTGAGAAAATAGGATAGAATTAGGCCTTTTGGCATTTGGAAAACTTCCAGTTTTCTTCATGCTGAAAGCTGAAAACATTGTTTATGAGCTATCCCAGTCTGTTTCTGAGCGGCACCCTTCAAGGAGGTAAGCCATAATGTTAGCATCTTTCAGTGACCAAAGCCACAGCTGGTCTTCAAAGAGTGACAGTGACTGATCTTTCCTTGAGAGGGGAACAGCTCCATGCCTTTTCCCTCCTCTCTGTTCCACTGCTTCTGTTTATGTAATTTAGTCTTGATTTATTACATAACTTCTTCTCTGGCACCTATGTATGACAAGAGCTTAAACTCTAGAGGGATCTTCCAGTTATCTGTATCTTTCCTGCTTGGGAATTGGCTCACATCTTGACATAGTTTGGGTGTTCACGAAGAGAAGGCTTGGCACACCTCTCCCATGAGCTGACTTTTCAAACCTATCTCTTGGAATTTGAGAATGGTTATCATTAATGCAAGGTAATGCATTAATGTAAGTCTTTCTCAAATTAATCTGCTATGTAAAATGGATTGAATGTAATTTGGAATCCTGACACACTGTGCCCTACTACTGAGTTTTCCCCATCATTTGAAATATTTTGTCAGGGTTTTACTCCTCACACAGGTCTTAGGTTGTTTTTTCTATAGCTGTAGCAGCATGGGCAAAACATGTAAAAACACACTCAAAAGTGTCTTTTATATTGAAATGCTGTTTGCTTTGAAAGAAACAGTGATCAGGGAAGGAAAGTTTCTTTTAGGAGGTAATGCAAGTGCCATTTATGGAGAAGTTGACAAAGCTAAAAACATAGATGGAGATTCTGTGAAGTAAGAGAGAAAATTTTATTTTCTGATGGTGTTAATCCAGATGGATGTCAGTAATAACTGGAAGCAAACCTGATCACATGCTTCTTACCTCAGGTAGCCTGAACTTTTATGCAGTACAAAACAAACTGCTCTTCTATGGTGGTACATGGTGAGGACATTTTGAGTATTTGAAAGGGAAGAGTTGACTTACAGGAAGTCAGTTTCTGCTTTAATAGGATTAAACAAAATTGCCTTTAGAAGCAACGCATCAGTGGTTAGGCAAATAATTATCTACATACCTGTATATATGTACATAAATATAAACGCAAAAACACTTGCCCATTTCTGCTGGCTGTGTCCAGAGGGGAAGAGCCTCACAAAGTCTGTAGGGAAGGGAGCACTGGCATCTTATGGAGAGTTCAGGTTTTCTTTACGGGTTACAAAACGTTTCCCCTGCCGGCAGTAGGATGTTCCCACATCCCTCCCGAACTGCAGGGGAGAAGGACCCTGTGGCTGGCGGGCGGCTCCCACGGCAGGTGATGGATGCTCAGGTTGTGTAAGGAGCTGCAGATGCTGCCATTGACTCACGCTGGCTCTTTTTGTTCGGATCGCAGTGGGAGCCAGGCCTTATGTAATGTTCATTGTCACATTCTCAGTGCCAGCACTGTCATGTCAGCAGAGGGGAAGGATTAGCTCTCCCTTTTCTTTCTTTATTGGGTTGGTTTTAGGGTTTTTTTGGTTTGTTTGGTTTTTTTCATTTCTCCCACCCTTTCTTGCAGCAGCTTCTGTTGTTTATGTTGTCAGGGAACGAGTTTCAGGCTGGTTTTAGTTTTGTGGTGCCTTTTAGGAGGGAGATTGTTAGCCTGGAGAGAAGAAAAGAGCAGGTCCTGCAACTCTCTCAAAACTGATATATGCATGTGTTTTTAAAAGCAGTCTGTTATTTTTTTCTCTCAGTTCCTGTTCCCCACAAATCACAGTGGGCTCCTTAATACTCACATCCAGTGTGGGTGAAGACTAGATCCATTGTCCAATATTTATGTGGACTGGGGAGAAGCACACTTGCCTTCCCTGGAAGAGTGGTCCAGGACAAGCAGATGCTCCCCAATTTATGATTTTACAGGCTGCTTCTTTTTCCTTCAGTTTAATATTCCTGTGGAGAACACATCACTTAGAGGGGATCAATGCCACTTAGTTTGTTTGTGATTTGAACAAGATGAAATGAAGGAGGAGAATTGTTTTCTTCCTTCCCAGCCAGCAGCGTGTGGCCACCAGTTAGTTGTGAGTCACAGCAGAGAAACTGCGTAGCTGGAGTCTCAACAGTCTCAGGCTGCAAAGTAGGGATTTAAATCACGAAGTAATCAATTAAGGATGAGTTTAAATGCAATTTGGGGGGGATTAAGTTCCTGTTGGTTTTTCAGTAAAAACTTCTTTGCTTTGTTTAAAGCATATAGGGGTCTGCTGGACTAGTATAGTAAAACTGTTGGCTCCTTTTTGAAAAAATACTTATCCTTTTAGGTGATTCCCCCCACCACCATTTTTTACATGATAATTTAATAGAGGCGTTAATATGTTGCATAATGTAAATTAGAGAAATTCTAGTGTTTTTTTAGAATCAAACTGTTCAAAACCACTGATCTCAGGTTTATTTCTTACTATTTTTTTAAATTGAACAGAGAAGTATTGTTATTTTGCCACATTGCAGGTTATCGCTTGCAAATTGTTACAAAACTTTTTGTCATAGAGAAGCTTAAGCTCATGACTCCTTTACTGATGCAGCTGTGTGCTTTATAGTAATGTTCTGTTCGATACTGGAGGCTGCCTGTGAGGTACCAAAATGGTGCTAGTAATGATCTAACAAACAGATGAGATTTCCCCCGAGGAGCCAGCAGGTACCTTCATACACATCCAGTTCGTGTGTGAGCTGAGCATATTAAGAGGAATCTTATGGCCCCAACCAACCACTTTCCTCTTTTGCTGCCAAACAAAAAAGAAAAACATAAAAGGAAATTATTATTACCATAAAACATGACTGTGTAACAGAGACTGAAGAGCATTATGTAGTACAGACTTAGAAATACCTGGTTTTATTAAACTGTCTGTGCAAATCCTCTTGTGATTTGCCCGTGTGCTTGATCCTGTTTCTATGGCCAGGCACCACAATGGCCAGTGTGAAGTCTTGGTTACAAAACAGGCTTTAAGGGACAAATCTTGATGAGTCCCAGATATTGGCCTTGGCTGGAGGTTGGGGAGGTGATGGAATCCTCTTTACTGTTCAGCACTGGAGCAGCATTAGTGTTAAACCTGCCCTTTCTGAAGGGATTTGTATGGGATGGATGTGTACTCGGGAATGAGCATGTCCTGTGCCTAAATCATTTGTACTGTAGTGGGCCAAGAGCTTCTGTAAAGTCACTTTGGCTTTTGTGGCTTTTTATAGGTACAGGGGAACCCTGTTCTTTCTCCTCAGGTGAGGAGGGACTTCATTCTGCCCTGTCCTGCATCCTTGCTTTTTACTCGATGGTATTTGTAATAGTTAATTAAATAATGGTTTAGTATTTAGCTAGTGGATCCTCTGATGAAAGTGATGTACAGAAATGCCCTAAGTCCCCACATCCCCTGGTGATCGCTGTTTCACTTAAGAGTTTGGCTTATGGCATACATGACCCTGCTGTGAACAACTATTTTATAGGAGAAAAGCTGCTTTCACATTTCTCTCTCACCTTTATATGTAAGAAGTGATTTTAAAGCTTTGCAGAGTGAAAGAAAAACATGAGGACAACAGAAATGTGTCCAAATTCTCAAGGTTTCCTCATCTAGAAGTGGGCCTCATTTCTGTGCAGGCTGAGGAGGAGGCAGTCATCGGCACACAGCATTTACTTACTATCTGAAGTGTTCTACCTTAAAAAAGCAAAGCTCAAAAAACTTCAGAACTATTTTTATCTTTGTTGAAAGACAGGACATAATACATGAGAGAGGCTGTCTCGGATGTTAATTTGATGTGCAGTTGATTGCAGGGTTTAACTTCTGGGTAGGATAAACATGACAGCTCTTTTCTCCTCCCTGAGTAAGCAAGAGGAATTTTTCCAAGTGTTTCCCCCTAATATCCCACCCCGGTTTCTCAGCAGCCTCACCACTGTTGAGGCAGTGTGCTGGAAGGCTGTCCGGCTGTCTGCTGCACGGGTGGTGCAGAGGGTTTGGTTTGCATTTCGTGGAGCTGTAACCCTCCTCAGACACGCATCCCACTCGCGGGGCAGCTCCTGGCCGATCCAGTGCGGGACTGCGAAGAGTCCAGCGGCAGGTAATCAGTTTATCTCTCGCAAAGTGCCCTTCCTCCAGCGATTAGACATTGAGCGCAGCGTGCCTGCGTGTGCAAAGGCAGGAGATGGGGCAGGTTGGAATAACTCAGCCATAAAACAGTAGCGGCAGCCACAATCTGGCCCTGTTGTGTAATTCCCCTTGGTGGGAGGCTCCGAACTGGGTCAGATCGGTGTGAGAAACGAGGGCAGGCTTGGGCTGTGCACCGCGTACCTGCTGCCTGCTCCCGCTGCCACCAGGCAGGGTGGGAGCCCTCCCGAGCCCCGGCTCGGGCGGCGGCAGCGAGCCCAGCACGAGGGAGGAAAGGGAGCGAGATAAACGGCGGCACGACAATAGGCACAGGGGAGTTAACCATCTTTGTTTCACCCAGCTCTGCGAGATCTAATTAAGTCTTTTCAGAAGCTTCCGTTTAGCTCTCCTGCATATGGCCGGGGCTGCCGAGCGGGTGTCAGGAGTTGGCTTATACAGAGCGTGTACTCGCTGCTAAACAAAAATAAAGCTTAGATTCGAGCCCTTTTGTGCTCCAGTCTGAGGGAGAGCTGCTCTCCATTAGGTTTGATTTTATCTATGGAAATACAGGGACCCATATCCTTGCCTTTAAACAATTTTCAGAGAGTGTTTTGTGTTTTGATTTGGTTTTTTTATTTTTTTAAGGTTCTAGGACAAATGATGGAACATGAGAGGATGACACACAGAAGGATACTCATGGGAGAAACTGTGTCATATGTCATTCTTCGGCCCGGCGTGTTTAGTGACATTACAGCACTTCTGCTTTTTCTGTTTGTAGATGAGAGTTCATTCCTGCCATGTTAGCAGTGTTTGTATTTCTTTGGTTGGTTGGTTTGGTTTTTGTTTTGGTCATGGTCAGTTTGCTGGGATAGTAAAAGTTAGAAATTTTAAAATATGCTTGTGTGGATATGGTTTCAAGGTGGTTTATAGCACAGTATGGACAACATAGGAATAGATAAATCCCCTTGAAATCCCAGGTGACCCACAAAGGTGACCCTATTGACCATCTCCTCCTGAAATGTAAGGAAACGTGCAGCTTTGCAAGTTACAAGTTTGAATATGTTTGTTTTCATTAGGGCTGAATATCAGCTGGAAGAGAACATTCTTTCTTTGTAAAAGAAAAAATAAGTCACTGTTTTGAAATACACATAGACTTTAGCACAGCATTTCTTAGGAAAAACTTCTGATAATAGATGGCTTTGTGTCTGCAGCCCTTGACTGAAGTCACCAGACGTCAGAAAACAAGGGATGCTGGAGGTCACCATATTGCAGCAGCCTGACAGCAACTGGGCTTGTACCTGCCTACCAGCAGACCACAGAAGCTGAATTAATATCTTTGGCTTGTGTAAACTGGCACAGTTCCACTTGAGCTAATTCAGATTTTGGCCTTTTCTACCATCTGCTTGACTAAGCCAACTTATTTTGTGTGACACGTGTAACAGTGTAGGGACTTCAGTTGTCTCTGCCTGGTGGTAAAGTGCTCCTGGGACTGAGCGGTGAAAGGCTTGCTGTTCCAAAGCCAATCTCTGCAAAGCCTTCTCTTCCCTGTGTTTACTTTCTTTCTGACATTCTTCAATGTTACTGAGGAGCTGAGAGGGGCAGAGCAGGAGCTGATGACTTCAGCTGGAATAATTCAGCATGCTTAACAGTTAAGACTTTCAGCCTTGCTACAGGGGCGTTGAGTTGTCTTTAACCTTCAGGTTTCTGAGTTAATCTGGTAACTGCTGAAACACAGCTGAAAATGAAATTTAAGTGTTAAATGAAATGAAATTTTAAGTGTTTATAGATATTTGAACTGCCTTATTTGCTTAGAAGTTTGGGGTTTAGTCTTTTTTTGTTGTTTTTAAGTGTCTGATTAGTTCTCAAACATTTTATAGTTTACAGTGGAAATGTGGTGTAAGTAGGGGACAGTGGGAAGTGAGTGATGAGGAAATGTTTCCTTCATCTTCCTTTAAAGCTTTCTGGAGAATGGGTGGGTAGTAATTCTTCTGCAGCTTGATCTTTGAGTACATCCTTTGCTCGTGTTCCGTAAGATCAAAATGCCTTCTTTATTTTCCTTTTTTGGTTGTGTTTCTTTTCATCCATCTTACACAGCTCCTGTAGGATCATTCTGTGTGTATGGAAGAGGAGTGCTCAGGAGTGCCAGTCACTGTCCAGAAGTGACAGTGCATGATCTGAGCAGATAAACTTGGGACTTTGTGATTGCCCTGGTCCTCGCTTCAGGCTTTATTTTTGTGTTCTACCACCATTTCTGCTGTGATACACTGGAGTGGTGTAACAGAAGTTATGCACAGCCAGCCCCAGTTCTTGTCCTTGAGAGAAAGGAAATGCAAATTGTGTCTGATCCATCCTTCCTTTGTGTTTACTTTTCTTCTTGCCCTGTTTTTCAAAGGGAGTTCAACCTTTAGAAACTGGATCTTTGTTGTCTTCTGCCCGAATTATGAAGGTAACGCTGTTTTTGTTGCGTGACTGGATCAGAGAGTTCAGCCGGGCTGTGATGAGGAGCTGGGTGACCTTTGCAGTGGGTACAGCTGAGGCAGGAGGGGGTTTCTGTCTCTGACCGATGTCTGCACACTGTGATGGTGTTTGCAGGGATCAGGGTAACAGGCATCTAGAGGGGATGCTGACACTGATCCTTTTTTGTATGCTTCGTGTTTGGATGGTAGTGTTCTGAAATGGTTCACATAATTTATTAATTTTTGCATCTCTGAATAATCAGGCATTGATTCCAGGAATCTTCCTGCTGTGTGCACGTCAAGGATATGAATGAAGAGATGAGGTTCTTCAATGCTGGGCCTGTATCATTATGATCCATTTCTTATGGCATCTGTTTTCTACACGTGATTTTGTGCTTTGTCTGATATCTGTTATTTAAAAGGCTGATTTGGTTTTTTTATGTGCAGTAATCCTGCTATGATGTTGAGCTTTGAGGCTCAAAGGTTGGGATTTGCTGGGCTCATGTACCTCTTTTGTACCCTTTCAGGGCTGCCTCACGGTAGAACATGAGCAGGTAATGCACAAGGAGCACCACTGGGAATCATGTCAGACGAGTCAATCTCAGGGAGTGATCCGGACCTGGACCCGGACTTGGAGCAGGAGGATATGGAAGAGGAGGAGGAGGAAGATGAGGAGGAGGCGATGGAGGAGGACAATGATGGGGATGACGAGGAGGACTTACTTGATGAAAGTGGTGAGTGAATGGGGTTGGGAATATACATTGTTATAGAAAACTGGCTGTGACCCTTTGGAAGATTGTGTAAGGGCTAGGATTTGTCCAGCTCTTGGTAGGGAGAAGTGCTTATGCGGCTGTTTAACCTAAACAGGGATTTGATATATGTTAAATATGGTCTCCTGGCCAGAAAATATTTCTGTTATGAAAACAAGCCACAGGCATAAATGGTAAGGAGGATAGAATTTTTAAAATAGCTTCAAATTTTGGGGAAGCAATTATATAAAGAAGTAAATAAGTCAATTTACAATTACTTGTATTATTTAAAAGATGTGGTGAAAATAAATATATTTACATCATTGGTTTGCCCCATACATAAACAAATTGATGGATGCTATGGACAGTTATTGCTCATTCACAGTAATCATCTGTAACAGCTGGAAAATGTTCTTTCCTGCCACCATACAGGTTGGGTTCTCCTTTGTTTGTTTCACAAGAGGAAAGATGGAAGTGCTGACTTAAGTAAGTTGTCACCTTCTATCCTCACCTAGTTCCACCTGCCCTACTCTCCTCTTCAGGAGAGGAACAATTCAGATCAGGACCAATACAGGTGTTTGTGAGCCTGTGCTGTGCAGGTTACATTTGAGTGTTATTAGGTAACTGTTCTGGGTCATGGCATGATCCTAGAAATGTTTGTTGGTCCAGCAGAAGGGCTGATGTTCTAGGGCACATAGACAGGAAGGCAGAGCTCAGGTGGGAATTCCCCGTGCTGAGTTTGCCATCAAACTCTTTGTATCACAAAACAGTAGCCAGAGCCTAAGGGGATGCTCTGTTTGCTTCCTTTAAAATTGCAGTTTTTAATAACTTCAAAGGCTATGCAGGTATCTGAATACACCTACCTGAACCTACTGAGAGTAGTCTTCCTTTTCTTAGCATAGAATGTGTGTTAAAAACAGACACGTCTCTCTTCTAGTTACTAAAGAATTTTTGGCTTCGAAGTAAATTGTTGTCCTTAAGTGTTGTTTGTTTTGTTCTTATAGTCTTTCAGCCATGTGCTACTTGAAGATACTGTTTTGATTTCAAATTCTTTTATAAAAATGTTTACACAAACAAATTGTGTTCCTCTTTTTTTAATTCACGTGACGGCTTTTTCTAATGAGAACGTAGCAGAAATGGAAGTGTTAGTTCAGGTAAGAAACAAGGGAATTCCCAACACCAATACAGATAAGAGTCAAGAGGTCACAGATTACTCTGTCTCAGAGACTGGTGATGATGATGTCACTTTGTTCACAGGACCCTGCACCCGGTGGAGCAGTAGGAAGTGTGACGTGGTTGCCAAACTTTTATTAACAGAAGGGAGTGTCTGTATGTCATGTCCAAGTGGGTCATTCCCCATGGTTATTTTATCATAGACTTAATGTACTTTATCATCAACATCTGCATTACTGTGAGTGAATACTCACAGTTGTTTGGCAGAATTATTCTTTCCAAAGCAAACACGATCAATGTAGGTATACAGAACATTGTGAACTGCTAATGACAGCTGTTTATTTTCGTGTTAAAACACTAGAAACATGTTTATGTTTTATATTTTTGTAGCAAGGAATTAAAAATAAATTTTAACAAATGTAGAAAATAATGAGGAACAGTAAAAAGGCAATTTACATAAAAATAACATAAAATATTTTTATGGTTGTTCATTAGGTACAAGGGAAAACCCCCTTCCATGAGCTGAGCAAAGC
This sequence comes from Gymnorhina tibicen, assembly GCA_013399875.1. Lineage (NCBI taxonomy): Eukaryota > Metazoa > Chordata > Aves > Passeriformes > Artamidae > Gymnorhina > Gymnorhina tibicen. The sequence continues at coordinate 1,297,413 of VXAZ01004972.1, forward strand.
TAGATTGCCTCTGAGGTTTCAGATTGTTCAGCTTTAATTCTGTCTGCCACAATATCAGAATGCTTTCTGGGTGCTTAGATGTATAATTATTATCTTCTGTGGAGGTGTCCAGTCTGCTTTTTCTGATATCTCCTTACAGCTACACACTGCCTCCAAAATGTCATTTGGCATCTGTATCACCTTAGATCTAATATAAACCAGTCTCCTGCTCTTTAGCCTATGAAATATAACCAACTTCAGAATTAAGAGATTCGTTTTATTTTGCCCATCTAATGTTGGTAGTCCTGTCTCTTTGTAGATTAACTTCATTCATAAATACCATATTGGGAATAGACAGTTTTATTCATAAGAAGGGATGCAATGCTCTAATGTTTATATTATGAAGCTTTTAAAAAGCTTAATTTTCATAATTTCTGTTAAAACTTTGTTCTCCCTATTCCCAGCTGTGCTGTTCTCCTCCCCTTCTGGTATTGTGGTTGTTGTGATCCCACTGGGGATCCTGGGGGGATCTTTCCCTTGTGGATGAGCTCTTGCATATTTCTAGCACTACAAGCTTTAGATGATTATTAATCTTCCACAGCTATTTCCTTGGAAGGGTGACAGGCTGCATAAACATTTTCTCCAAACTGAAACTGATTACATTTTAAAATAATAGTGATTATATGAATTACAAAGCTAACATTTTTACAGTTTGCTTGCAAAATAGTGGCTTTGTTTAGGATTTCCATGTATTCATGGTGACTCGACTTAAGAACTTTCCAGTGTCAATGTAATGTTATCCACACTTAGTGGTGGTGGATAGCATCATGTCAGACTTAGCAGTGACTTGTGTTTTGCATGTTTAACCTGTTTTTGTCTTTCTGATACGTGTTGTGTGTGGAGTTAATCCTTGTGTGTAGTTTCAGTTTCATAATCTTCTAGTTCTTTTTACATTCTGGTACCTGAGTGCTATCTTCAGTTTTGGTACATTTTTGTCATTTCTGCTCAGTTTTGTTTGCATTTAATGTAGGCTGTCCTATAGGTGGTCTAGAGTTTAGTTTGGACTTGTATGGTACAGGCTTTCAGTCTTGATGAAAGCAGCTCTTCAGCCTTTGCCCCCTGCGCTCAAGGAAACAAAAGAGCGTGGAAAGCAAGTTTTCTGAGTATTTCTGAGTAAGTGAAAACTCATAACCTCATGGCTTACATCCTTTATCCATTTCTTCAGTGATGGTCAATTAATGAACCTTAGCATCATGTGTAGGAGATCTTACAGCTTTAGTCTTTTGTTTTCTAGAGTGCTCCTTCCAGAACATACCTACCCTGACACAGCCCCTTCCCGGGCTGCCAGACTGCACACCCATCCCAGCAGCACGCTTCAATCCCAGCCAGAGGCTGCCACTGCTTTTCCAGCCTTGTCATCCCTGCCCACTTCATCTGTTTTCTCATCACTTGTGGGTTGCAGCACCTGTTTTATCATGTTTGATTTTGTGATAGCAATGCGTGACTGCTAAGAACTTTTTTCGTTAGCTCCCTAAATCTTTTTCACTAGAAATGTGATGTACCAATGACTGTAGAGATAAAGAGCTGTTTCAAGTCCTGCACTTTTTCTCTGATCCTGGTTGTTGCTCAGGGCTGTGTAGGACTCCATAGGAATAAAAGCTAATTTGAGCAAAGAGGAAACAAACCTCCAATATGGATTTTACAGATCCTTTCAAATGCACGGACCGTTCATACCTCAGAGCTTTCCTGAGGAAAGCTCTTGAGTGTTTGAATGAATCCCACTGTACTGTTATATGTTTTTCCACTTTCTGAATATCTCTGGATTATTCTGATTGATGTCTCTGGAATTCATTATCTCTTATTCATACATATTGCTATAATTCTGCTATTAGTAGTGAGGGCAAGTTGCTTCTTTTTTTGTCTCTGAGTACATGGGTTAAACACTTTTTTAAAGTGCTGTTCAGTGCTTTCTGCTTGAACTTGAGCTGCCACTTGGTACTCACAGTTTTGAGTTTCCCGTGATCCAAGGCAGGAGTTTTTGACTTTAGATGGCAGCCAGTGCTGATCCAAGCTTAAAAAAAAATTTTTGCTTTCCTTGAATCCTCACTAGAGGAAAGCCTGTTCATTTAAAGGGGTCCGTCCTGCTTGATCAACTTTTCCTACAATTTTCACGTGGCTGTTGAAGGAAAAAATGTTGGCATGAAATTATAGCAAGAATGGATTTTGGTTAATATGGTGTTCCTTTGTGGCTCTTTGTGGGTCATCATTGTGGGGTGCAATTACATTGAAAGGGAAATCAGTTCGTAGCTGCCTGGGCAATTTCTTTGTCTAATCTGATGGGAAAAACAAGTAGTTAACACCATACTTACTAGAAAGTTCATTAGCACCTGGAGTTATTAAAGCTGAAATTATTTTGGAAATCTGTTTTAAAGTCATGTGGAAGTGTGGGTTAATATTTCTTTGAATGATACATGAATGCATCCTTGAGGTGCAGAGATCTGCTGCTCATTTTGGAGATGGCGTTATTCATGTGCTTCCCACCCCAAATCATTCTCTCTTTTCTTCTCCCCAACAAAGTGCTAGAACAAAACAAAACTGGGGTGTGTGGGAGTCCCCAGCTGGATGTGTGTGGTTGGGAACAGAGCAACTTTCTGTCCTTACAGGGGAAGAGAGGAAAGTCTTTGGTATAAATCTGTTCATTTTGCAGGCTCCTCCTGCTCAAATACATGAGTTTTTGCTTTTTGACTGTAGTTATTCTTATAAATTAGGTCATGTTATACTCACCTGTATGAAACTGAGAGAGAGGCAGAGGAAGAGTATGGAGACAGTCTCCTATCTTGCTAAAGGGTATCCTATTCTAGATCATTTTATATCCAGGCTTAGAAAGGCCCATCCTGCTGAAGATAAAAAGGAGAAGAAAAAAGGAACTGCTGTTAGGAAGTCATTTCCCTGCACTTTTTACTTGAAATGAAAGATCCTGCTTGTGTTGGTAAATGGAGATTTGTCCCAACAATCTGAAACCTTTTGCCTTCTACTTTTGACCAGACTGCACAGCATTTTCTTTTAGGAAACACTGGCTTTAAGTTGTCCTTCCTATCTACTAGAAACTTAAATTCATTCCTTAAGAAGAGGAGGAGCAATTATGTACTTAGTGCTTTAATCTCTCCACTTCTTTTAGAAAGCAGCCTTTCACAGCTGTGTCTCCAGGTGGCACCGAGGGCAGATGGGCATCCCAAGGTCGAGGCAGCCTCAGAGAACGTAACTGCTCTTTGAGGAACCTTGCTTCCATCTGCTACAGTGTGTGGCACAGTAGACTTGGTTGCTGTGTGCTTCCTGCCTCAGACTGGTGACACTGGGACGCTTTAATCTCCTGTCCCTTTTAGCTGGAGGCAGGCGCCAGGGGCTAAGGAAAGGCACAAGCCCATCGGAGTAAGCTTGGAGTGGACAGCAGGTTCTTTTTGTTGGTTGAAAATGTATGAGTTGGAGTAAAAGATGTGGAAAGAAACAAAAGTCAGGACTGTCCTAAATCTAGGAAAGCACTGAAGACAATCATGAGGGAGGCTTTAATTGTAAGCCCCTCTGTGTGCTGTATGTACCTTTGGCAGATTGGTGAGTCCCCATAAGTGATAATCCTGCAGTTTAATCTACAAGTATATGTTTGCAGTGCACAAGGTGGATTTCTTGGGGAAAGGGAAGAGTGATGACTGACATCATCTCACTTTTTCCTTCTTGATGGACTTCCCTATGTAGATTCTTTTATTTTGGTTGCTTGTGGCTGGATGCAGCTCCCTCTAGAGCCCACCAGTACTGTTCCAAGGAAGCTGGAAGGGCATATCCTGGGGGAGGCAAACCTCTGCTCAAGTCTAGGTTTGTTGCCTATGCAATGGCTCTGGTCTTAGTAAAGAGCCAAACCTGAACGTCCATGTACCACTGCACACTTTGATGTTCTTTAAAAGCCAGGTAGGTTTTCATGCTTGTAGTAACTTTATGTAGACTGTCTTCCAAGCCAATAATTGCCTGCAAAGAGGATGGCCTGTGTGGTATCATAGAGGTACTAAAGCAATCACTACCTGTAAAAGAATTTACTTGTAAACTAATATCCCGCCTATTGACATGTGTTTAAACTTAATCAAATTGTCGTAGGAAACTGCATTACATTAGAAAATGATGCCGATGGATCAGAGTGTTTAAATGTACTTTATCATATAGGTGCAGAGTGTGGGGCTCAGCCTCAGATGGTTGTGGGTAACTGGGTAAACACGCATGCAGTCACAGATAGTGGATGCGTTTCTCAGGTGATGTACTATAAGAAGTTGAGGGGGTTTTGTTGTTTTCTCAGTTCCAGTAAGTGATAAGAGCTTTGTGTCTATTCAGCATAGGCTCCCTGCGTCCACAAACCTTATGTTTGAGACTCGTGTTGGTTTCCTAAGACCCAGAAAATTAGGAGCTGGCTGGCTTCTATGTTTCCGCAATCCAGCTGAATAAAATACAAAAGATGCAGTTGGTATCAAAGGTGGAAAGAGACTGGATGGTAGCATTTGCAGTTTTAGCAGACCTGGTTACTGAGTAATATGGAAGGGTTACACTGAAATTGCAGAGGGGGTTTGCCTGTCATTTAGGCTACAGCCCCACTGATTTCTCTGGGAACTTTGCTTCATTAGAGAAGGCTGCAGATTTTACCCATTGTTTTTATCCTGGCAGTTTCCCGGGAGCACAGTGTGTGTGTGTGTCACAGCAAAATGGTGTTTGTGTGTGCAGTCTGAGGGGCTTGGTCCTGCCCAGCCAGCGAGGGTCCCTGTGCCCAGCACGTTGTGCAGACCCTGTGGCACCCAACTTCCTTTAATTGGATTTACTGGACTCACTAAATGGTGCTTTTAAAGAAAAATCCTCTTGGGTGCTTTGCTGGGAAGAGCCAGTGCTGGATGCTTTATTATCTCCCCTTCTACCGCTTCCAAAGCTGCAGATTGCCTGGCTGGGCATTTTGTTGTGTTGGGGCAGTTTCGGTGGTGGGAGGATGGTAGAGGTCTCTTGCCTACAGGCTGTCTGCCCATAAATCTGTGAGGAATGGGGAGGAGTGTGGGAGGAGTGGTGCCTGCGGTTCGGGGGCTTTATTGACTGATTCCAGCATTCTAACTAACCCTGTGAACTGGGTTATTCTCAGCAGGGTGAGGTGTGGCCTGAGGGCTGCTGTGGGAAGGAAGGATGAGATCCTGAGGAGTGCTGTCCCCCAGCCCCCTGCGCAGGGGATTACGGACTGCCGATGGTGCAGGTCAGCCGCTGAGCCTTTCTCGGGCTGCCCGCTCTGTCCGAACGCGAGGGCTCTTCCCCGGCTTATCCCGAGCTGGGGGAAGCTCCGAAAGAAAACGTCGGTGACTCCCCTGCCCGCCTCCCAGGCTCTCTGACAGCGGCTTCCTTTTTGAGAGGGTGGCACAAAGTCTGGCATAGTCTGAGTGTTATATAACCTGGAGTAATGACTTGCTTTACTTCTTTAAAAGGAGGCGATGACGCCAGAGCTCTGCTTCCTTCACAGCCGCCAATTGGGCGCAGGGACTGGCAGATCTCGTGAAATGATGTGGTGTTATAACCAGCTACGCTTTGTCCCCCTCTTTTCTCCCTCCTTCCCTTTGATCTATTGCGTATGATGGAATACAAAATAGAAATCTTTCCATGCAGTTCAAGAGCAGCCCACGTCCATAGCTCTGCATTTTCTATATATATGTATATGGAGTTTTTCAAATGTTTTTTTACCTCTCTTTTCTCTTAAAGCTATCACAAATATGAGAGTAACATGAAGGCGTGGCGAGCAGGGTCAGTGAGTGAGCAGTTATTAACTGAACGAAGAATTGCTCCAAGTTGTCTTCCTGCTTTTCTGATAAGCTTTGCAGGATATAGAGGTTGTGCTTTATTGGCCAAAACCTTGCTTTTTTCTTTTCATAAAGCAGCCAGAGAATCTCTAACAAAGGACAGTCCCACTTGCTCCTCTGTCCCGTTTGGTGCCTTTTTCCCCCATGTACGTTTCCAGTTGTCAGCTTTGTACCACGCCTGGTCATTGCTCATAGATACTGTATTCCCTCATCTGCAGCTTCCGAAACGGTGATGAAATCCCATGGAAACTAATTAGCAAATTTGTAATGTGGTATTTTCCCTGCTGAACAGGTAAGGAGTGGCAAAGTCACTTTGCCAAGTTCACCTGGTGAGTGTGAAGAAGCCAAGGTGAAAATCCTCTGGTTTACGTTTTAGGCAGCACCCCTTTTATGTTCAAATGTACTAGGTGAAACACCTCTTTGATTTTCATCTGAGTTTAAAACATGCAAGGGGTCCTTAATTTCATTTTCCCCTAATTTATGTGGTATTGTGCTGGTTTTAATGACTGATTAAATAAAATGTGCATGTAGCTATATGTTGTACAAGTATAATACTAAATAATAAAAGTGTGGAAGGAGGTGAGGAACTGTTTTATTAAATTAAAAGTATTCTTCAGATTTTAAAATACAGTATCACATCACAATTATTTCCTTTATTCATCTTTTTAAATTCTTGCTTAGGCTTTAAAGAAACTGTAACACTGAACTTTCAGAAGGGTCTGGTTCATTGTTTGGATCAAAGTATTTTTTTTATTAACGGTATTTTATACTGCAGATGTTTAAAATGTCTTGTTCATATTTTCTTCAATATGCAGTTCACTGACTCAGTCTCAAAAAAATTCTAAGTAGGAGTCAGAAGACTTTATTTTCACTTGCAAATATGCAAATAGGAATGAGACAGGAGAAAGCTACAAGATAAAATCTTTTTGGGCTAGGTGAACAGAAACTTCTAGTTTAAATCTCTGTCAAAACAAATTTTGCAATTAAAACATCTGCAGGTAATCTTTATCTGTGTAAAGTATTTAAATACTTGAACTGCTAGAAGCAATTTTAAAATGGTACTTTTGTGTGTTCAGCTTGTGATTTATGTCAAACTTGCACATAGCTGAAAAGGAATGGAATGAAATTAAAGTTGTACCAAAAAACTCTTCAGTGGTGCACAAATACGTTGTGTCATCTACAGCAGCAGAAATGTAGCAAGTTACAGAGATGAGGAATCAGTTTCTTGAATATAACTGGGATTGTAACTCAATGGATTTAATTTTGATTAAAATGATGATAAATATCTGTGGTATAAATTCTTCAACTTTAAATCATTACATCTTGTCTAGTGACAGCTTGTTTTCTGTGGTACATTTAAACAACCTCTGAAAGCCTTGGAATCTCAAGCAGTGTGTTTTGCCACGGTGCCAGTCTGAAAAGCATTTGCGAGAGGCACTGCATTGTGTCACTTCCTGTATTTTGTGCAATTAGATTTTTGTTACATTATGTACAACTTCCCAGCTCCCCCCACTTACGATTTAGATGAGTTTGGGAAAGAAAATACACCAAGATTTATATGAATAAAAATAAAATGAGAAAAAACAGATTTGTCATATTTTATGCATTATGGTTCGGTCTAAAACTCACTAAAGTCCATGGAAAAACTCTGGTTTTTCATGGTTGGTTTAGATCTTATCAAAAAGAATTTTTATTTGCAGTGCAATGTTTGTTTAAAAAACAAATGGTTCTCAAAGCCCAGCAATACTCAGTTGCCAACACAGAGTGTTGTGAAGTCCAAGTATGATTCTGTCTGAACTGTTTTAGGTGGATAAACAACACCTTATACCATGTCCAACTCAAACTTGGTATTCTTGTGTGTTTTCCATGCTGCTAAAGCAACATGGAAACTAGGACAGGGAAAGTGGCCTTAATGATATGTGTGTGTGCTACTAGCAGGTGCTAATCAAGAGTGAAATGTGGCTGTCAAGCCTAGTTCAATTACTTACAAACAATTTGGGTTAGTAGGCAGCTTCCTGTGCAGCAGAGGTCAGTGGGGTGTGCAGAGGGAGCCGGTGGATGCGGAGCATGGCTGGGAGAAAGCTGTGGGATGGGGAAGGGACTGCGCAGGCAGCGTGGAGCAGTCGAGGGTGGGAAAGGAAGGTCTCTTCTTCTTCGTGGGGTGGTGATGCGGATGAACAGCTTGGAGAGAAGGGAACCACCCCAGCTTGCAGGGACCAAGAGCAGGGTGGCACATCACAGATCCAGTGCTTCTCACTGATGCTGTCCTCGGTGGGCTTGGATCAGGTCAGTGTTGAGCAGTCACAGCTGCTCAGCCTGCAGAGCAGGGGGTTGAGAGAACCAGGTTCAAGGTGGACAACAGGCATGGAGATGAGGAAGGAGCTACTCCACCTTGAAGGGAATGCATGTTTTGGGATGTTTTGTTGAAGTTTATTTAGTTCGAGTGACTTCAGTTTGATAATGTTCTTTGCTATACAGAGGAACTAGTGTCCTGAAACACTTTATGGTGAAGTTTCTTGTCTGTAAAGACAGGTTTAGGTATGAGTTTTAATGCTTGTGAATTTGCAGTGTTCAGCAACGCTGACATTGCTGCTGAAAAGACTTGTCAGTCCAATAAAAAACATGTTCTGAAGGACCTTTATCTTGATATTCTATGAAAATACAAACTTTATAATGTTTGGGGTTTTTTAACAGGTAATCTCCTAAGTTGTTTGCAAGGGAACCTCTCAGGTGACAAAAGCTTTTTGAGAAGCCTCTTGTGATGTATAGCACAGTTTGTACAATTGCAAAGAGCTTGTGGTTTGAGATGAGGGAGGTGAGGTGTGACACCTGGCTAAGATTTCAGACCCTGTAGGGAGGGAGAACATTGTTCCTTACTGGTAAGACTGGCCTCACGGAAAAGCTTTTCAGTAAATGGATTTATCTGTAACAAGATTACCTTCCATGAGGAGATCATTTTATAAACTGACTGTTTCAGGCAGATCTAATTCTTGGCTGTGTGAATATGTATTTATCCTGGCTGACAATGGTGGCCTCACCAGCAGGCTGTTGTGAGTAGAAGAGCTAGAAAAACTCCTTTTCCATTTTGCACATTAAGGCAAAGAAGGAAATTCCCTTTTTGTTGCTGTGCGCAGAAGGACAGGTATAGGTTTGCCTGTTTCCCCCAGTGCATTGAACTTCCACTTTTCTCATGCTTGACTGCTGTAACATGGATGTGTTGTGGTTTAACCCCAGCTGGCAGCTCAGCCCCACACAGCCACTCACTATCCCCCAGTGGGATGGAGGAGAGATTTGGAAGGGTAAAAGTGACAAAACTCGTGGGTTGAGATAAATATAGTTTAACAGCAAAGCAGAACAAGGAATTCATCAACTCCTTCCCATGGGCAGGCAGGTGTTCAGCCATCCCCAGGAAAGCAGGGCTCCATCACAGTAACAGTGACTTGGGAAGACAAACACCATCACTCTGGACATCTCCCCTCTGCTCCTCCTCCTTTCCCCAGCTCTATATGCTGAGCATGGCACCATATGGTCAGGGATATCTCCTGGGTCAGGTGGGGTCAGCTGTCCCAGCTGTGTCCCCTCCTAACTCCTCATGCACCCCCAGCCTCCTTGCAGTGGAGCAGTGTCAGAAGCAGAAAAGGCCTCGAGTCTGTGTTAGCCCTGCTCACCAATAACAACAACATCTCTATTATCAACACTATTTCCAACACAAATCCAAAGCATAGCCCCATACTAGCTGCTGTGAAGAAAATTAACTCTCTCCCAGCCAAAACCAGCACTGCATGCTTTGCAAATACCCAGTTGTATTTACCCAGTACTTGTTTTTAAATCTTGCTTTCCAGATTCATAAATCTGTTAGGTCAGATGCTGAGGTCATGTTTGCTTATTTATTCCAACCCTACAAAGTCCTTATAAGGCCTGTTGCAAGATTCTTGGCTATGCACTTCTTTAATATATTTGTCCCTCTTTTCCCCCTTGATAAACATTGCATACCAGCCAGGCTGTTTGAATCTGTGACATAGGTGAAAGGCTGTCTTGTTACTGAGTGTCTTAATTGTAGTACAGTTCGTATTTTCTTTGGTAAAATTTATATAGCTCTAATTATGAAAAAGCATCTTGAGTGTGTTTCAAAGTTGTGATGTACCCTGAAGTACTGAGGGTGTTTTGATGGCAGTAAGCATTTGCGGTGCCCTGCTACCCTCTCGAATGAAAGGTCAAATAAAAAGGGCTGGAGTCACACAAAGGGGAGCTGGGCTCTGCCCTGGCTGTGCTTGCAGACCTTTAGATCAGCCTTTGCTGCTGTGAGTGCAGCTCATTGTCCTGGAGTCCTGCAGGTCTGTGCCAGGGCTGTTGAACACAGCCTGCTTTGGGTTTCTTGTGCTCATCCTGGCTTTCCCAGTGCTCCCTCACCAGTTGTTTCAATAAACAGCTGACTTTGTTACATGGACAAATGCTCACTACCAGCGAGCTAATTTCATTACGTGTCTCTCAGCGCAGGTTTGCTGTTTATTACTGGCATTAGATATGCTTGTGAAGGGAATTGGGCATGGATAAAGTCTCTGTAACACTGAAGAAGGTTAGGCAGGATGGATAGCCTTTAGGAGTTCAACCACAGCTTTAAAGGGCTTGTTCTGTACTTATTTATTCTCTCCTGTGCCTGTCCTGGTGGAGATGAGTGATCAGAACAGAGGTTCACTTAAAGTAATCTCCCACTCTACAAATTCTGGCAAGTTCTTTCCTAAAAACTGAGAAACTTGCAGTGGTCTACAAGCTGCTGATTTAACCAAGCAAACAGGATGCTCTTTCACCTGTTATTGTGCAAACAGGTTACCAGTTCCATCAAATTGCTCAAGTTTCAGTCTCAGTTGTCCAGGTTTCTTGCAAATTAGCAGGCATCATGCAAATAGCTCATAAAATCACAGTTGTTTTCAAAGCCAGAAAGGCTGTACTCTTTTCTGCATCTCATTCCCACCCACTCTTCCTTCATGTGCTCTGAAACTCGGAAGCAGAGTTACGGTCCTGCGTGTCCCCTGCTCTGAATGTCCTGTTGTCTGTTGGGATTCCCCTTGCGCGGGGCCCCACTGGAGCCTGAACGGTTATGTAAGGATTTTTATTTTATTCTCAGTCTTGGTCTCTGCCACTAGTTGAACTGGATCACAGGCTGAGTGAATGGGATCTGATCCGTACGGCGTGCAGCTCTGCTGCTCCAGAGGAGAGAGACCTCCCCCGTACACACCCACTCAGCCTCCCCGCTCCTCTTCTCTCTTCTAAAACTCTTTTCCCAGGCATAACTGAGGTTGCTCCCGCTGATCGGGAGCGCGTATGGAAGCGCTCGCTCAAACCATCCCGGCAGCACAGCTCCAGGCATCGGTCCCCAGTGGAGCAGCAGCTACCTCGGGCAGGGCTGTGTTGTTTGACTCTCCAAGCAGGGGAGGAGATAGTGACAATTTTTATTTAGGCTGAACACGAGGCATATTTAACTAGTTATATAACAGTGACCCTGGTCTGTCTCGGCTGGGTGCAGGGAGGATATATACGTACTGATTCCCGTCACACCAGCTGGGTGGATTCGAGCACTAGGAGCTATTTACCAAAGTTATTTTCAGAAACTTTAAGTGCAGGTTTCCCTGCCTGTACCCTGGACTGTTTTATCAGGAGTCTTTTCCCGCCTGCGAACTGAACAGCCAGTGAGAGTGGATTTAGTGCTCGCTGGGCTGTGGGCAGAGATAAGGAGTTGTCGGGAGTGACTGGAAACTTTTGTCCTGAAGACCCTGAGACAAGAATAGCAGAAGAGCTGAGAGTGTGCGGCCACGTTGAACAAGTGTGCGGGCAGAGGGCTCGCCTCGGTGCACTGAGCAGCATGCTACTCTTGGATGAGTCTCAGCAGTTTCCAGGTAGGACACAGGTGGGGGTTTTTGTGGGTTGATTTTTCTTTTTTTCTTTCTCCTTTGTTTTCTTTTTCCTCTTGCTTTCCTATTACAGGCCGTTCATTTTCCCCCCACCCCCCGTGCTGGAGCACCCCACTCAGTGGCTAGTAAAAGGCATCAGGAACCAAGGCTCTTCTGTGGGTCTCAGGTTTTAATGTGCTCCCTACCAGGCAGGGATGGAAGAGGTTGAGATTTCAGTCTTGCAGTGCCTGTTGGCCCAATGGAGGGGACATGAGAAGGAAGCTCGCTCTTCCTTTGTGCCTATAATTCTGAAGTCTTTGGTGGTGTGACATTCTGGGTCTGGCTGTTACTGTTTCTGCTGCTGTAGTGTTGTAATGCAGCAGAAGTTATTTTTTCCAAGAGAGGAGGCAGTTGTTAATAGCAATATCATTTTATATGCACTGTCCTCTCCCCCACCCCCTTCACCTTTGTGTGTATACTTTCCCTGCAACATCCTACTTGATAAAGAGTTTCAAGAGCTTCCTTTGTCAGTGAAATATTTGGTGACTTGCTGACTGGGCAACAATCTGGGCACCAGGCAGAGCTGTTGGTGCTTGCTCCAGATGTCCTAATTAGTGCCTAAAGAGACTAAAAGCTGCTTGGCCCTTTTCCCCCCTATCAGATGGAAGATGCTGGTGAAATCCTAACAGGAGTTTACAGCGTGGGGATAGCTGCCACTTTGTTTGCTGGCGGGAGGATGTTGTGTATTGGAGAAAAAACTTTGTTCAGATTTGAAGAACTTTCTAAATTTGTAATTTAACTTCTTACTTTGAGGTGAGGTACTTTGGGATGCCAAGGTTCTTGCAACTTGTTCATGTGGCAAATACCTCCAAAGTCATGCTATGAACGTAATAGACTGATCAGAAATGGTCCCCAGGAGTTCAGCTCTGGATTCCTGGTTTATTACAGAAGTGCAGTGTGGTTGTCATGAGGAGTTTTTACAGAAATAAGCCATGCAATATTTGTTACCCATTAGTGGGAAGGGGGGTGGTTCTAGAAAAAAAAAAATCTATCTTATTTCTCTGGTTGTGGTGGCAGGACAAAGAAGCTAATTCTGGGAGAGTGTGAACTGAGAAAAAAAGGAATTGCAATAGAAAATGAGTTTGGATAAATGAGGAATCTGGGTGATGATACAAGGGGCTTATGTAACTTAGTCTAGATAATAGGTATAAAAAGAGAAGATGAGGAGGGAAAGATGCTTTTGGAAGTGAGACTGTAGGTCATAGATGGAGGGAGAATACAAGGTTAGAGCCCTTTCAAAAATTTTGGGTGGAAAGGTATTTGTACAAAAGTAAGAGAGCAAAAGTGCAAATTAACTCCTCCTTGTACTCATCAAGTTGTAAAGTCTGGGGCAAGGTTTGTCACAGCCTCTACCAAAGTCTCTACCAGTAGAAAATGATCTCTCTTTGAGGAAGTTTTTTTAACTGATCTAATGAGGTTGTGTTCTGGCTGATGGATTCAGGAGTCTCCATCACACTTTTGCACAATCTTCCTGTCCCCAGAGAGATGATAAACTGCACAAGGTCACTGAGTGAGTCTGGGCAGAACTTACACATCATATTCTTCCCAGCTTTTGTGCTTCAACCACTGAGCAATGTTTTCTTTTCCTCTCTGGTTTATATGGCTTTTCCTCACTCCAGGTGCCTGAACACTTCTTTGGGGTCTTCAAAGTACCAAACACCTGTATATGCAGTGCTGTGATACCTTTTTGCTATTTTAAAAATGTTTCTGGAAAGTTAGAGCAGACTTTAATTATTTTTATGGTAGCACCCACCAGCTAGTAAATCAAGGTTTTTTGCAGCACACTACCTATCCCCCTGTTGTCCTGTGAGAAAAATGTCTTTTATGTAAAGATCTGTTTCCTCCTGATTACACACACATATATTTCTTTTTTGACCATAGAGGTAATTGTCATTTTAGCAGCCTTACAAAGGAACAGGTGCCTGTTTCTTTTCCAGGCTGTAATGTGCTTAGCTTTTGGGGTGTTGTGTATTTTGGGTGGGTGGGGGGGGGGGCCTTGTGACATTGTGACTTCAATTTGTGTGAGTCTGATTGCCACAAACAACTTTGCAGCCTTTTGTCAAACTCCTTTAGCAGCACCAGTATTTTGGAAAGGAAAACTAGAAACAGATTGTTCTTTCAGCGATGGTGTTTCATCCCGCTCTTATTAACTTTCTCCAGTGCTCTCGGTCACTTTTCTGGCTGCAGTTGATGGGAGAAGTGCCAGTGGAATGCGGTGGCACACAGGCTCAAACTCAACAATTTGAATTTTTCTCCTAAGTGATGCCTCCCTCATTAAACAGAGTCCTTAAAAATTCCTCTGAAATTACTTTAGAGACTGAGGCAGAAGAAGGGAATGTAGCTGAAGTTCGGTGTTTTGTTACAGTTCAAAAAAAAATCCACAACTGTGTTTTGTTTTTTTCAAGTAGGAAATGATATTTAAGAAGAAAAAGAACTGTTGGTTAGAGCATAGGACAGGGAGCCAACAATGTGGGTTACTCAGCACTGGTGCCTACCTGATTGCTTTGATTTAGTTTCCTCCTCTGCAAGATGGACAGGAGGGTGTTTCACAGGTTACTGTGAGGAGCTCGTCATGCCCATGAACTCATTTGACACTGGCTGGAGTACAAATGACACTATTATAATTTTGAAATGACTCCTCTCTTATACCACTGCCATCAGGACCAACAACAAAGGAGGACAGATGCTGAAAGATGCTTTATGCTGGGATTATTTCCCATGCTGCTCTTTTAAGTTAGGAGTGAGTGTCACCTCTCTTCTCCCTGTCCTTGTGAACAGGTCCTGAGCAAAGCTATGGTGAGAGCTTGAAGCAGAGATCAAAATTCACCTGGTGCTTGTTGTTTGTTTGCCATTTTGGTGGCCTTGGAAGTGTGTGGTAGCAATAATCCCTTCTTTATTATTTCTCATTGCTCTGAGGGTATGCTGGTATAAAGCTACAACTCCCAGCTACCTAGTGTAAATTAATGCTTATGTAATCATTGCATAATGCAGAATGCTTGTTCCCCTACTCGTCCTCTTTTCTTAGTCCCTGAAATTTATCCCTAGAAGAGTCATGGTAGCAGCCAGCTGGATTCACTGTGCTGGGAACGTGTCAAGCCCCCGTATGCAGCTATTTTCTGAAGTTAGAAAGGGGAAATTTATCTTTGTTACCTAAATCAATATTTAGCCACCTCAATAGACTAGATCATATTTCTCTTTTTTTAAAAAGCTTTGAACTGTTGTGAAAATAAATAAGGTTAAATCCAGTTACTTGTGGTTTAGATCCCCGTGGTAATTTTCGTAATCTGGCTGACAGAACTCTATTCTGGGTTACTAGTTAACTGGGATAACCAGAAAGGGGAGGTTTCAGTTCCCTCCTGCGCACAGCTCGTTGCAAACTTCCCAGCACTCAGCCTGAAACACTTCCTGACTCCAGAGCAGTAGCTTTATGTAACTCATTGCTCTCGCACACCCCTGGCTAGAGGACAATTGTGACCGATCCCTGCTTCCCTTGCTACCTTAGCGGGTGCCTTTCCTGGCTTTGTTTCCCTGTCTTCACTAATGCCCACAGTGTCTGTGCAAGAGAGGGGGCACGGCAGGAGGGAACAGTTTAGGTTTGAGGACTTTTGTCCGGAAAAGTAGTTTTGATTACATATCTAGAAGAGGGATGGCAGGTAGCAGCGTTCTGTATCTCTCCAGGTGTTGCCATCTCAAAGCACTATGAAAATGTTTGCTTTGAAATGTCACAAACCTCTTTTGAGCATGGTGGAGCTGGAAATGGATACAAGATTGCCCCGTGCTCCAGAGTAACCATGAGCATGTGGTTCCTGCAAGCGGGAGGATGACCTGACAGGCACCTCACCTGGGCTGCGTTCGGGGGCTTGTGCAGGGATGGGAGGAGGTTCTGGAGGGGCTGGGTGCCGGAGCAGCTACCTGCCACACTCCAGTGGCAATGGGGTGCCAGTGGCTGCGGGCCTGTGCCATACAACAGTTATATAAGTGCTCTTTGGTGTTTATGTAACCCGGGTCTCAGCGTCTGCAGCATTGAGGCCCAGCCAGAACAAGATCTCTTGGGTATTTGGGGCCTGGTTCTGCTTGCATAATCCCAGGGTTAGAAGATATATCGCCTGTCACCAAAGTTGGCTGTTTGATATTCCAGTTTGCCTCTCGGCACTTCTTGGCTGCTTCCTTTCCCTTTGGTTTCTGGGTGGTATATTCCTTGCTCCTGCCCTTCAATTCTGCTGCCTTTTGTTCCTGAAGGATTCCTTCAGGCCAGGAAAGGAGTTTTATTCTGCAGCATAACCTCATCAGCGACTGATACGCTGAAAGATGCCTGAAGGAATAAAGAAGGGCAGTGCTGCCTTATAATTTATCTTTTAAAGTTTTCCATTGATTTGGGCTTACTTCTTGCCAGAGGAGACTGGAGATGGCTTTGACTTGTGCGTGCTCCTGCTCTGGCTCCCTCCTCATGCTCTGGCCCATAGAGTCAGTGCTGGTGGCTTTTTCTTCAGAGCTCATCTCTTCCCTCCATCCTCTGGTCCTGCGCCGGGGACAGAGGCAGCCTGCCATCCTTCACAGAGGTGTCTTGAACCCACAGCGAGTGATCGCTTTACTGATACTTAGAGAAATGAAGAACATGTTACTCAGACTTCAAGCAGCACTCTTTGTTACGCCAACATGACAGACTCTGTGTCTGGTTACAGTGACAGGTATGAACGACAGACCTGGGGTGGTTAACTCCTAGATAAATCAGCAGCAGGAATGATGTGCATGCTTTTTGACAGGTGAGGGAAGCTTCCCCTGGGAGCAGGCGAGCTCTGGGGCTGAGCAGGCTCAGCCCGAAGGACGCCTTTGTGCCTGGCAGTACCGTGGCTGTGACTCAGCAGGACACCAGGCATCGCTGCCGGCAGCAGAGCTGGGGGGCTGGGGCTGCCGGGAGTCGGTCACTGCTGTGGTCAGGGGCTGCGTTCCGCTGGAGCCAGGCGGGGACAGCCGGGCCGGGGGCTGGGGCTGCAGGTCCCGCGGCTCGCGGCGTGCCTGCCCGCTTGGCCAGGGCGCAGGGCCTGGCCTGGGAGCTCCCACAGCCGCGGTCCTGTGTGGACGAGCGGACAAAAGGCTGGTCCCGGCTGTCGTGCTGGCAGCAGCGGCAGCTGCTGGTGACCGGAGAGGCCCGAGGGGCGGCCGGGCGCGAGGTCCGCCGTGCCGGGGGCAGCGCGGCCGGGCGCGAGTGCCGCGGCCGGCGCGGGGGGGCAGGTGTGCCGGGTTATATAATACTTACATAATTAGGGCTTTGTTAAGCGCTGGTGGCTGGGAGGGGCGTCCTGCCGTCGAAGACTGAGCCCGATTATTTTCCGAGGAGAACAAAGTCTTGTTGCTAATTAGCTGCCCTGACAGCGGCTGCGGCGGAGAGCCCCGAGTTCCCGGAGAGGCTGCGTCCTGCTCTGTCCCGCTCCGACCCCCTCTGAGGTGGCTTTCCCAGTGCTTCGGATGAAAGCAACCAGGTGTTGATGTGTGCCAGCTTTGTGCCTCTCCTGGGTGTTGCACCAGGTAAAGCCTGCAGGATGGGAGTCTGAGCTTCCCCCTTACTTTCACCTACACTGTACTTGAGGGGTTTCACAAGGAATTTCCTGCCTCCAGCCCAGCCTTGCGGTGCTCAAATGTTTTCACACAATGCCACCTCTGTGAGAGGTGCTCTGTGCAGACAGCCACTTCTCCCTTCTTGCATGGCATCCATACAACAGCTGCACCAGTTGCATACAAAGAATATTTTGAAAATATTTCGTTTATATTGCACAGCTGAGTACAGGATGAGCCAGAGCACTCTGGCTGTTGCCAGCCTCTGAGTTGATTGCTGTGCCGCAGTTAGAGAACCGCTGTTCTTCAGGAGCCAGGTACAGTTGCACTCTGGCATCACCTACACACCACTCCAGCACCCAGTGCACTGGGGAAACATCACATAACCTCAGAGAGCATCTTCCAGGCTGTCAGAGCCTTTGCAGTCGGGCTTGCTCTGCGGAGTTGCTCCTCCAGCCTCTGGCACAGTTGTAGTTCAGTGTGTCAGGGACTGAGTTTGCAGCTGGAGCTGTGCAATTAGACTTTCTTGTGCCATCCCTCAGTGCTCCTCCCATTCCTGCTTTGACAGCTCAGTACCGGCTGTAGTAGCACTAGCTAGTATTAGCTAGTCTCTGACAGGCTTTTGCCCACAAACTGCATAGAAGTTCCCAGAAGGCCTGCAATAATATTGAACTGCTCTTTGTTCATTGTGCAGGACAAAAGAAAGCTCTCAAAGTAAGAATTAACTGCTCGCTGCTCTGCATGCAGCTACCTTTCTCACCATGCTTGCACATCCCTGTCCTTAGGGTAGGAAATAATGCCTAAAGACTAAGCAAAATTGTCCTATTTTTTATCCTGAGTTTCCATAGTGAAATGATTTTAGAAACAAACAAGTGTCTGGTTTTCAGTGCTATGTCTTTCCTGGAGTCACTGGAGTTACCCTGGCAGTGAAGCTGCTCTACCAGGAGGTGTACCTCTAGCTAGCCCTGTTAGCTGGCTAGTAATTGAGCAGGCAAGGAAGTTACCAACTTACACAGTAGTTTGTCCACTGAGGGGTCTCTTGGATCTTCTTATGCAGCAACCTCAGGTAGGAGACCCTCAGATCTTCTAAATGGGAATTTCTGTACTCCTAGGAGTGCTGACTGTTGCTAGAGCCAAACTGTGGATGCACAGGCACTTGGACTTACTGAGGTCTGCCTTGGAGCATGGAGATTGGCTGTAACACTGTTTTTCACTTACCTTGGTGTCAGAAGACTCTGTTAGTTACACAAATGTCACACCTCAAAACAACCTGCAGCTTCATGACACTTTGCGGCAACCTGAGCCATTTTGCAGAGCAGGCTGTGTCAAGAGCAATTCACTGCTGAATTGATGATGGTAGAGAATATTCTCCAGGCTGAATCTTGTGCTGTTTTAAGGGAAGTTTGAGAAGGAGGTGGTGAGGTGAGTTTTATAAGCTTGGCTGCAATAGGAAGTGCCTGACTGCGGGACAAATCTTTTGCCGTGTTACACATCATGAGTCACAGCTGTGTGCGGTGTTTAGGGACAGCTCTGGCAGTCACACCACACAGGGAGCATCTGAAGCAGAGTTACACACAGCAGTCACGACTTTCTTACAGAGACTTCTAAACTGTAATACTGTGACATGCAAGTGTTGGCCGAGAAACCAAACACCTCCCCCTATTTGTATGTATATCTGGGGGTGGTGGTTGCTGCTGCTTATTGAGCAAAGAAAACTGGCAACCTCTGGCCTGCAGCACAAATCAGAGCCGTGCTATAACCAGATCTGTTGGGTTTTGAGAGTGCAGGCACATTTCACACCTCTAAAGTGCATGAGAAAGGATAGTCGTGCCCCTCTTGGCATTCAGGGTACCTTGCAGGACAGAGTGCCTGGGTGTGTGCAGGTGTCCATAACCAAGATCCACTAGGAACTGTTTGGGAATTTCTCAGACAGACAGCTATAACCCACCTGAAGGAGCAGCTGCATTGACACTACCGCCACTTCCCTTGGGAGATCCTGTTTGTAGATCTGGTGAGGATGGTGCAAAACATGGAATGAAGCTGGTGTGAACCAGGTGATTCTTGGTGCCCACATTGGGTAACCATAGGATAGATTTACATCCTTGCCAACAACCGCATCTGACCCATGGCTGTCTTCTCCTGGGCAGACTTGGGCCTGCTTTTTCTGATGTGGCTCATCTCGCTGTGCAGGGCTGTGCTCTTCTCAAGGAGGCAATGTGGATAACTGCCCAGGTCTTCCTAGAGTGCACAGGAGCTCCTGCATGATCAGACAGTTGTGAACATGCAAACGTGGCTGATGAATTTTTGTGTTGTGTAAAAAGCTACTTGTATAACCATGTCAGAGTAGCGTGTTGAGCTCCTGTTACAAAACCGTAATTGCGTTTCTGTTGTAGATGTAGGTTTGGCAAAATTGGGGCAGGATTATTCCATTGATTACCTGATGGGACCTGTTCAACGAGGCTGTTCCCACACTCATTCCAACCCAAAGATCAGACCTGTTCTTATTCAAAATAGGTGTTTGTGTATGTAGTTATTGTTTCTTAATGTGTTTCTGTCCCAGTGTGGGTCCCAGTTACACAGCTTGGAGCTCACCGTGCTGGAGAGCAGCCACACGACTGCAGCGGGGAGCCTTGCTTTTCATCTGGGTTAGATTTAGGCTGTGCACATAATCAGGAGTTTAATACAAAGCAGCAGCAAAACAATTCCTACTTGTAACTGCCAGCTCATGCCGCAGGTGTGGTGGGAGCTCTTGCAAGGTTAGACTTGTGATTTTATTGTGTTAGTTAAACTTTGTGAAAAGCTTTATTCGTGTTGGTGGCAAGGATGGGAGCAGCCTCGGGAAGTCGGCTGTCCCCTGAATCCCACTGCAGCTGAATCAGTGAGATGTTAGGAGCTGTCACTAGCGTGGAAGAGCTCTCTTGGTGCATATGTGTCAGGAATGTGGGCTGAGGCACAGATTGTGTTCCTCACCTCAGAACTTGTATTGGCAGGACAAACACCAGCCTGAGCAGACATGGCTGTGGTGGATGAGGGTTTGTACTCCGTGCGGGGCCAAATTTATCATCAATTTTGGGCTTCAGGCTCCTGCTCAGATGAGAATTATATTTTAAAAACCCTATCTGATCCAGCTGCGTGTAGGTTTCACCAGAGTTTGTGTTACGTATCATTAAGAGGAAAGAAAAGGTAATGTGGTTGTATACTGGGGATGAAGAAATGAAGCCACTCGTATCCAGCAAGAAAGTGGAGTATTTAATTAAAAAATTGCCCACTTATATGTGTAATCACATAAGAAGATTGGTCAGTGATCACCCACCCCTTAGGGTGATTGGCTAAGGTCTTACAACACCCATTTCAATAACATTTCACCAGTGTATCATAAACAGAACTTAGACAAACACCAGGTGTTCAGATAGTTATACAAAAACCATCTTACTGTTTTCATAGCTTTTGTGAGAAAGGAGAGATTCACACAGAACACTGCAAGAAGCTGGAAAACCTTTCTAACAGCCCTTTTTGTATCCACAAGGTAAAATGCAGAAATGGAATGAGTCTACATAGGCATTGCACAACATATCTGAAAACACAAAGGAGACGTAATAATTTGGGCTCCTGAGCCTTTAGGTTTTGTTATTGTCACCCTCATCCTGAAGACACCCTTGCCTGCCACAATGCAGGTGGCAGGGTGGCTGCTGGAGGAGGTGATGTGGGCAGTTGCTGGAGTGCAGAGAGGGAAGCGCTTCCTCTTCCAAACAAGCATGACTTTGTGCTCTCTGGTGCCTTGTCAAGGTCCTCCGGGCCCAGGGTGAGATGGCAGCAGTGTAACCATGGCAGTGTTTGTCTCCGGTTTAATGACTCATCCTGGAGCATGTGATCACGTGTGCAGCCTCCCTGCTTCCCTTTGCCCTATTTCATCCAATCTTTTGATCTAGTTATATAACCAGGAGTCGAGAGGGGTGGGGGAAAGGAAACAGTGCTGAAGAATTGCAGGTAATGTGACTAAAATGTGTCTGTAGCTCAAATAGCAGAGTTGTTGTCTGGGAAGCCTGAGAAACTGGGTTTATTCCCAGCACAGCTCTCTGTCTGCAAGTGAGCTGATGCTTGATATCTGAGCTTGTAAGTTTAAAGAGGCATGGTGGGAGGACAGGGCTCCAAGACCTTGGCTGTGGTAGAACTGCTGCGCTTGTAGCACTGAACCCCTTTGCATTTATCTTCACATGCATAACTCTCCTTACATTCATCATGAGATCTGTTTCATCCCATAAGCTGTGGATACCTGGTTTTCCAGTAGGTGTAGGGCTTGCAGAGACAGATACTCACAGAAATGTTTGAGCTGCTCTGCTGGTACTGGTCCATGGTGGGCTGAGCTCTGAAGTCCTAAATGTGTTCTGACATAGACTTGGAGCAAATGCTGGGGTGGGTGTGGTGGGATGTCTGGAGAGGAAGTTTGCAAAGTTGGTGCTTTTGAACAAGGTGTGAATCTACTTCTTGTCATCTCAATTTTAAGATGTGATACTGGAGATAAGGTTAATTTAGTGGGCATATCAACATGACAGCTGTAGGTGCAATGTGCTGTACTGAAGCATCCTTCATTTAAGCTCCCAGCATTTTGAGAAGGAATGCTCTCTGTCTCCAGATCCCTCAGAGTCACAATGTGATGCTTGTTGGTTCTGTATTACTTCATCTGCCACATTCTTCTGCACTGATGTCTTCTTTCCTTCAAAGTTCTGTCTAAGTGTCATTTCAGTTCAGTCATTAGCTCGGATACACAATGTAAGCAAGGAAGCTGATTACAGGATGAGGTTCAGGGTATCTCTTTGCCTGACACAAGGGGACAAGATGCTTCAAAGAAGCTATTACAATGCTTGTCAGAAACAGTTTGCTTCAAGGGAAGCTTTTGAACAGAAACATTGCCTTTCTTTGCTCTGGAAACATTATCTTGGTCACTGGCAGCCTGTTGAAGAGCCAAGTGTCACACAGAACAAGGTGTCATTTCACATTGTGCTTTACGAGTGGAATCAGGCACAAACGGAAGTCTGAAAGTAGGAGAATTAAGAGAAAAAGGAGTGCATGTGATTTATAATGTAGAAAGGGTATTGCACTTATGTTTT
Organism: Gymnorhina tibicen; assembly: GCA_013399875.1. Classification (NCBI taxonomy): domain Eukaryota; kingdom Metazoa; phylum Chordata; class Aves; order Passeriformes; family Artamidae; genus Gymnorhina; species Gymnorhina tibicen. The sequence goes on from VXAZ01004972.1 coordinate 1,319,865, forward strand.
GTTTGAAAAAAACTTGTCAGAAGTTACCATTTAAACCATGAGAGTGAAGCCTGGTGCTAAAACCTGAGCTGCCTGCTGAGCCATGTCCCAGTGTTTGAATCAGATAACCTTTTACATGCTGTGTTCTGCTGACTTGGGTGATGGTTACACAGGTGTCATATACAGGGAAATTTCTGCCCTGCTTGAATGATGTGAAACAAAGAGATTCAAGTTCCTTGTTTTAATCAGAGCTCATCAGGCCCCCAAAGGAAAACAGACTCTTGGGATAGCAGGTGCTCCACCTATCCATTATGGACCTAAATAATTTTACCTTGTTTTCTTGTCAGGACACTTTTGGGCTGTGTTGAGGGTGTTAGTCTTGGCTTTCACTGGGAACAGACCCTTCACTCTAAAACTTTTTAACTCTCTTTGACTGTCAGAAAGGACCCCAGTTTTGACCCTCACAGTGACATGCTCACAAATGAGTGAGAGTAGGGCCTGTCGGTTCCCATTCAGCTCAAATCCTGCTGAATGCTCATGGAGAAGCCAGCTGCCAGCCCGGCACAGCTGTTCCCATGTCATGTTCTTCCCCTTGCAGACCAACCCCAGGAAGCCGTGTTCAGTGGTGACCATGCGGAGCACGCGGAGGATGGAGAATGGCAGCGCTCGACTTCAACTACCTCATCTCAGAGCGAGCGGGCAGAGCAACTCTTGCAGAACCAGCACAAGAGCCTGGCCTCTGAGGACACCAAAAAGAAGAGGGCTCAGAAACCGTCTCACATGCGGAGGAACATAAGGTAAGCAGCAGCAGCAGGACAGAAAGAGCTTGGGTCACATATGGTGGTGAAAACAGAATCTCTGCACTTTGCTTCTGAGCTACGTTGTGCCACTGCTGGCAAACCAGATGGTTTTTCTTTTCCAAAACCTTAGGATTTCACCAGTGGGAGTAGAGTGATCTCAGACTGGAGTGCTGCATGTGGGTGCAGACTTGTTTGGTATTTCAGAAGAGTGACTATTTGGTTATGGAATATATTGCAAAAATTGTGTAATTGCTGCTGTCTTTTGAGAGATGTAACTGAAAAACAGTACCACCATCAAATAAATACCAGTTTCAGATATTTGCCAAGGTGAATCCTATTGCAAACAGCCTAAAATATAGTCCTTTCCTATACTGTCCTGGGTACTTGTTGGCAGGAATGCTGATGCTACGACTGGTGACTGAAATGTTGGAAGTCAGTTTCACCTGGATTTTATAAAGCAGTAGTTGTTTGATTGTGTAATTCACTGCATATTCCGGGACAGGTTGTGAGGTGGTAAATCACTAGGTAATTTTGCTCAAGAGAATTTTGTAAGCTCAGAGGAGAACTAATGGACCAGGAACTCCTGTGGCAGCAAGTGGCTCTCATACCCTGTGCTGATGGTCTTTGGTTCATATACAAGCTTGTGCAGATTGATTTTCTTGAAGCTGAAGGAAGAAGCATTGAATAGGCCTTGGAAAATGAGACTCCCTGAACTGTGGGGTTGGGTGGTTTTAAAGGCTAGTTTGAGGAAGCTGGATTTTACCACTGCTTGTACTTTACCTCTCCTCTGGCAAAAGCACCTTCATTGCCAGGACTGGACATGTGACACTGAAGCAGGGGAAAAGCAACTTCTGGAAGTAAATACAATTACCTGTAAAGGGAAGGGGCTTTGAGAGGATGCCTTGAAACAATTGTTAAAACCATTAGAGATCCTAGCTCCTGAAAATGCTATCGGAAGAGAATCAGGGTGATGACTTTTTGTGGGAAAATTGATGCATTTTCTTCCCATATATCTTCTTTGCACGACTTTGTGCATTTTGTGTTTATAAACTGCTTATCAATAAGAAACATCCTTTCAGGTAGAAGAACTAGTCTCTGGTAACCTAGTTTAAGTATGTGCTTGCCCACTTATATTTTTCCTGCTTTCATTACTTTACTTCTGTCACACTTTTGTCTTTTCCTTGACTGATAGTAGTGTTACCTGTAGCTGGGAAGCACAGCGTTGAAATAGCTGTAGAATTTGCCTGTATCTTTTGGAGGCTGAGGTTCCTACTCTGTGTGGCTGACAGAATACCTGGAGTTTGTCAGTCATCTTTGCAGCTGCTGTGCAGCCATTCACGTTTTTGGAAGAAATTGAGTGTAACCAAACCATATTTGCTCCTGTGTTCAGAAAGCTGTTGCGTGAGGACCAACTGGAAGCCGTGACAAAGGCAGCCCAGCAGGAAGAGCTGGAGAGAAGGAAACGGCTTGAGCAGCAGCGGAAGGATTATCCAGCCTCTATACCAACCGTACCCCTGGAGTTTCTTCCTGGTAAGCACTGGGACATGCCAGCCAAAGCTGCTTTGAGGATAGAAGCTGAATGAAGAAGGTAGTGCCATGCTTGTCCATGATAGGACAAGGGGTAATGGTTTTGACCTAAAGGAAGGTAGATTCAGGTGAGATACAAGGAAAAAATGCTTTACAATGAGGGCGGTGAAACACTGGCACAGGCTGTGCAGAGACGTGGTAAATGCCCCACCCCTGGAAACATTCAAGGTCAGGATGGATTGGGCTTTGAGCAACCAGATGTAGTTGAAGATGTCCCTGCTCAGTGAAGAGGGGTTGGACTAGATGACCACTGAAGGGTCTTTCCAACCCCAGACATTCTGTGATTCTATGCTGTCCTTGGACTTTCAAGTGTAAACTCTTGGAACAGCAGTTCCAAACCACTTGTAGGCTCAGTGTGGGCAGTTCCACTTCTGAGCTTGTTTTGTACCAAGATGCAGTGGCTGCTTGGTGAAAGGTGCCAGGTAATGTTTGTTGAAGATATTTTGACACATTAAGTGTGTGTAGGGGGTTGCTGAAACAGAGCTCTCTTGTCTTTCCAGCTGGTATGGGAGCTTAAACCAACAGGCTTGGCAGAAATGCCAGATCCTGTTTGTCCTGGGAATGGTCTGGTAACACATGTGTCTGGTACTGGGGATAGTGGAACAATAGACTGGGTGCACATATGTTGGTGATGTAACCTTGGCCTTTCTTGCACGTTTCAGCAAGCAGTGAGTTGCAGGCAGTATAAATGGTTAAGCATCACTCATGTCTTTGGGCACATATGTCATCTTGCATTGTTTCCCAACCTGGATTATTTTGGTGATCTAGTTTATAGCACAGCTTCAAAAGGTGTAAAGGGAGAGAAGTGCAGCTGGATGTTGTGTCAGGGGTAAGGAATTCTTGCGTTGGCCTTGCCTCTTGAGGAAATATATATTCTCCCTTATATGCAAGTGTTAAAAACACTTTTACATGTGGGAGAAGGAATCAGAGCTGTTTAAAACACTTTAAGTGTTGCGGAGTAGGTTTAGCCCCAGTAGAACAGCATTGCTTGCTGTGTCAGTGCAATGGTGCTATTTGGCCCCATTATCTCTCCCCACGTGGCAGCACTAAAAACATATAAACAAATGCTCTTGATCACCAAAAGTTGTTTATGATGTGTGGGATGTAATTATTACAGTGTCCCTCCTAACAAAGGGCAGTTATCATCCCTTCAGCAGTTGGTACTTTCTCTGCTGGATGAAACACAGCTTTTACTGAGACCAAAAAAAAGAGGAACAAAGGGCTTTAGCATGTTGTATGGTCAGTGTGCCCCAGTCAGGGCATGAAACAGAGGGTGCCATCAGCAGTGGGCTATTGTTTCAGCATATTGAGAAAGAAGGAGAGTGTGACCCAGGAAGCTGAGTCATAGCAGTATTGTAGACAGTGAGAGTCTGTTATGGAAAATTCCAGGACTAAGTTATTGGAGCTAAAGTGGAAGGAAATACTGTCTGGTTTCTGAACAGTTTTGTCTCCTTCCCCATCATTATGAATTGCTTATTGTTGGTAATTTATGTTTGTAGAGGACATCGTTTTCAGAACAGCAGAGGCAACCCAGCTCCCCCCTCAGGTCCTGGCTGAGGAAGTGATCTGCCTCGACAGTACCAGCAGTGGCAGTGAAGATGATACTAAAGGAAAAAATAGCATTAAAGATGGTAAGTGACCAATTGCCTCAGCCTGCTCTTCTCACAATATGCTGTTTATTCAGCCACAAGTCTGTTTTCATCTGGTCAGATGTTCCAGTGGTGAATCACTTCAGATTTTTGTAGGCCTATTGGTTTCCAATTATATGGGCAGTTCTGGCCTGTGAGTCCTAAAATGACATTTATAAAATGGCCGGTCAGTCCCTCTTGTGAACTTGTGTTTATTTCTGCTTTATAAATGCACTTAACTTTGCTCAGTACATTGCTGAAGAATGCTTACAGGCGATGTGGCATCATTTGCTGTGTGTAAAAGGAGCATCTAAGTATTCAGATCTGCAGCTGAAAGTGGTTTTTTTGTCCCTCATCCCAAATGGATCTAACCTGACTCCTTGGTGATCCTTAGGCATTGCATCAGTAGATAAAATTCATGTCTGGGTTTGGAAATTAAGAGAACATACGGAGGAGAATGTAAAACACTCAGAAACTGTCTCATGTTCTCTTTGGATCAGCCCAAGCTAATGTTCCCTGAAACATTTGGAAGCCAGGGAAGCCCAGCTTGATGCTTTTATATGCTGGTCTGAGGGGCCTGATGTGTGCCTGTGTCATGCCTGCTTGTTCAGGATACGTCATTAGGCAGTGTGGAATTGCAAAGGCTGGGGGTAGCCTTATTTCCTGGTCGTTTTTTTCCATTCATGATAAACCCTGGTGTCAAGTTAACTTTGTCCTTGTTCTCTCCTGTTTTGGTTACCTTACAGAAGTGATTGAGCTGAGCTCAGGAGAGGATGATGCCCTCCAAATTGTGGACAGCAGTGACTCCGGCAATGAAGGGGAGGAGGATGGCAGTGAAGAGAGCAGTGGCTCTCATGTGAATGATGCCTTAAATCAGTCAGATGCTCTGGGGCAAGTCATCGTCAACATCAATCATCCACCAAATGAGAAGGACATTTTCCTGGCTCCCCAGCTTGCACATGCAGTAAAACCTCATCAGGTAGGCTTTGTTGGCCTTGAAAATGCAATTAATTCAGGCAAGCCTGCTTGGGAATCTCAGCAGAACTTCTTTGGTGAGCCCTGTGACCAGTCTGGTTGTGGTGGTGGCAGCTGTTGTGGACAGTCAAATGAAAAAGCTGAATTAGAGGAAGGCCAAGGCTCTGTATAACTTTGGTTACTGTTATTATCAGACCTTTGTGTATTTAGATGAGCTTTTTAAAAATAAAATTGTATTTATAAACAAACTAATAAACCCCAATTCAGATTCTCAGGCTACAAATTAATTTTGATTTATTGATATATTCTCAAGAAATTCTATGAGCATCTAAAAATACTGAGTGTCTGAGCTTTCCTTAGATTAGAGTACTTTAGTGAACTTGTAACATCCCCTTTATATTTTCATGGTCCTCGTGTACTTGCCAGTCTGTACATACATACCCATCTTGGGCTTTTTTGTCTCCCACCATTCTAATACCTTTCTTACTTTTCTGCCTAGATTGGTGGGATCCGATTCCTATATGACAACTTGGTCGAGTCCTTGGAGAGATTTAAAACCAGCAGTGGGTTTGGGTGTATTTTAGCACATAGCATGGGCCTGGGCAAGACCATACAGGTCATCTCTTTCCTGGATGTACTTTTTCGGCACACGGAGGCAAAGACTGTTCTTGCCATTGTACCTGTAAGTAGCCACATGAAGGGCTGGCTGAGGGGCTTCCTTGCACTACTTCTTTCTTTTCATAAAGAATGTCAATTAGTGTCCCATCACACATCAAGTTCTATCACATCCTTGCTGCTCTTCCCCCTCTATCATCCCTTGTGTTCCCGAATTTGCATGCTGTGAGCTGCTGCTTCCATCTGGGCACAATGAGTGTCATTCCCTAATCTCATTTTTGCTCTTAAAAATCCCAAGTGACTCAGTCGAGTTTTAATCCTTCCATGGCTAACTTTTTCAGGTGAATACGCTCCAAAACTGGCTAGCAGAGTTCAACATGTGGCTCCCAGCACGTGAAAACCTTCCTGCTGATTATAACTCCAAAGAGGTCCAGCCCCGCACCTTCAAAGTCCACATCCTGAATGATGAACACAAGTAGGTGACAGTAAAAGCTTTTCTGAGCTCTTGGCTCAGGGACCTTTGCTTCTTTCTGGGTCATTTTCCTTGCATGGATCAGGGCAGTGCAGTGGTCCTGGGGAGTTCTCAGTTCATTGGCTGTATTCATACACCTACCTGTTGAGGTCTTCACCTTCTGGGTGGGATATATGTGAATGTGCTGATGTTACTCCAGCCATGTGTTTACTCTTGGCCAGGATCTGATATACTGTGGTGGACTGAGCAAAGACAGTGTCTTGATAATTACCAGTTCTGAGCAGGCTGGAAGGGAAGGAAGCCTGTGGGACAGGAGCATTGGTGGAGACAACAGGGGATAAACGACCGAAGATTACAGCCAAGTGCATTGGCAGCTCATTCTGAAAATGGTTTTTGCACAGGCAGACTCAACAGCTCTATAAAAAGGGAGCTCTTGGGTTTGATATGCTTTTGTGCATGACAAACTTCTACACCTCAGTTCCTGTAAGGATTTGTCATTCTCAACGCTGCTATCCATGGCACATAAAAGGCTTTTCTTCTCCTCTGTATCAGTTTTTTTCCTAAAGAAATCTAATTGTATCCCTCCATCTGGTTTGATGTGAGAAAAGCGCTTTAATTAATTGAATGGGTCTTTTTTCTCAGCAGACTCCAATCCAGTGATTCAACCTGAAATTGGAGTAAAGCTTACAGTTTATTTGGTTGTTTTGTAGGACGACAGCTGCACGTGCAAAGGTGGTGAATGACTGGGTGACAGAAGGTGGTGTGCTGCTGATGGGATACGAGATGTACCGTCTCCTCTCACTGAAGAAGTCCTTTGCCACTGGCAGGAAGAAGAGAACAAAGAAACAAACTGGCCCTGTCATTATTGACTTGGATGAGGAAGACCGGCAGCAGGAGCTTCTGAAAGGTGGGAAGTCAGCCCTCAAGAGGGAGAGCGTGACCCTGCTGTCCAGCTGGCTGTCAGCTGTGGCAGCACAGGGAAACAAACTATAACTTGCTTTTAGCATCACTGACATGATCAAACTTTGCTGGGCAGGATCGTGTCTTTGGAGGCAGAAGGTTGTTGAGCTTTGTCTGAGTCTTTAATTTCTTGAAAGAGCTGCAGGTGTGGAATTCAGTACACTGAGCTCTGGGATTTGTCAGTGTGAGATTTGCCACTCTGATTTGACGCAAGACACCCAACTTGGTGCAGTGCAGGTCACTGAGCAGAAATCAAGGGACAGTCATGTTTGCTCATTACCACATTTTGCTAAATCAGAACTAGTGTCCGGTCATATGTTATCTCCTACATCAGCCTTGCTCTCTGCACCTGTGGATACTGCTTTTTTGCCTTTCAGAACTACCCCTCTTTTGTGAAGCTGGTGACCTTATAAAACCAGAACTTTGTCTTATTTATCTCTAACTAACACTTAATGTTCCTTGTCCTCAGGGATTGAGAAGGCTTTGTCTCGCCCCGGCCCAGATGTGGTTATTTGTGACGAAGGACACCGGATAAAGAACTGCCATGCCAGCACTTCCCAGGCGCTCAAGAACATCCGCTCGCGCCGGCGGGTGGTGCTGACTGGGTACCCGCTGCAGAACAACCTCATCGAGTACTGGTGCATGGTGGACTTTGTCCGGCCTGACTTCCTGGGCTCGCGGCAGGAGTTCAGTAACATGTTTGAGCGGCCCATCCTGAACGGGCAGTGCATTGACAGCACCCCCCAGGACGTGCGGCTGATGCGGTACCGCAGCCACGTCCTGCACAGCCTGCTGGAGGGCTTCGTGCAGCGGTGAGTCCCTGGGGAGTTCTCAGGGGTGTAGTCCATGCAAACAGCTCCTTCATCCCAAGTTACCTGGCTTGTTTGCTGAGTTGATGTAGTACAACTGAATCTTGCTGCCTTTTAGAATCCTGGAATCATTTAGGTTGGAAAAGACATGTAAGATCATCAATTCCAACTGTTAACCCAGCACAGCCACCACTAAACCTGATCCCCAGGTGCCACATCTACAAGTCTTTTAAATCCCTCCAGGGATGGTGATTCCACCACTTCGCTGAACTGTCTGTTCCAAGGTCTGACCACCCTTTCCATGAAGAAATTTTTTCTAATATCCAATCTAAGCTGCCCCGGCACAATATGAGGCAATTTTCTCTTGTCCTGTCACTGTTACCTGGGGGAGAAGAGATTGTCCCCTACCTGGGCATAACCTACTTTTAGGTAGTTGTGGAGAGAGAGAGAGGTCCCCCCAAAGCCTCCTTTTCTCCAGGCTGAGCCCCCTCAGCTGTTCCTCATCAGACTTGTGCTCCAGACCCTTTCCCCAGCTCCCTTGCCTGAACCTGGACACGCTCCAGCACTTCACTGTCTGGTAATGAGGGGCCCAAAACTGAACCCGGGATTCAAGGCAGGGACTCACCAGTGCTGAGTACAGGGGGAGGGTCACTGCCCTGGCCCTGCTGGCCACACTAAAGTTGGTTTGCTTTGGTACCACAGACTCTGATAATAGAGAACTACACCTCTAACTGCCCCAGAGTGACCTCAGGTTTATTTTGATGGCTTAATGGCCAAGTTGGATGTGCGCTTTGTGATGTCCTTATCCAAGGATCTGGAAGTGTTTCATGAAAGTCTTCAGAAAAGTGACAGTGACTCCACCACTCTGGAATCAAACCAGCATTTTTTTCTCTGATGAGGGTTCTAAGATGCTGGTCTGGAGTGTCTTAATCATTGGCAGAGCTGAAAATAGACTTTACGCCTTATTTCTGTTTTTCAGCTACCGTGGAAAACAGGACTTTCATCACCCTCTTAACTCTGTGACCTGTGCTAGAAGATTGTTTGAGGTCTTTGTAATAGTGTTTACAATTGGTATTTGGCTGCAGGGAGAGTATCTCAGAAGTGTCATGCATTAGAGAAGCATGCAATTTAGAGGTCCTTCTTCCTGCAGCCAGGCAGGCAAGAACTCAAAATCTTACCCTACAGGCAGCCACAGGGAGATCATATTGGGAAATTCCCTTCCCTGTATTTATCTCACTCTTTTTATTTCCTCCACAGGCGAGGCCACAACGTGCTGAAGGTTCAGCTCCCATCTAAGGAAGAACACGTCATTCTGGTACGTCTGTCCAAGATCCAGCGGGCCCTTTACACGGAGTTCATGAACCGGTTCCGAGATGCAGGCAACAGTGGCTGGCTGGGACTGAACCCACTCAAAGCTTTCTGTGTCTGCTGTAAGGTAGGTTTTGGCAGAAGATGCAAAGAAATGTCCTAATATGTTGGGGAAAGGGGAATATAAGTCAAAAGAGGAGGTGAAAGTGTGGTTGGCCAGGGACATCATCTCTCCCCAGAGTGCTCTGCAGTGGTTCAACAGTATTGTTATCTTTGTTTCCAGAACTGGGGTGCAGGGATGTTAAATATATCTTTCAAACTGTGCAAGAAACCTGCTGCCATCAGCTGGAACAGTCTGGGCTGGTATCTTAAACTGCATAGCCTTACCTGCTATAGTGCAAACAGACAGCTTCCTCTGCCTTTTGTGCTGTTTGGGGTGCACAGTGACCTCCTGGTTTGTTCCCAAGGAAAGAACTGGGCACTTTTAAAGGTATGAGAGCCAGAAGAAGTATTAGTTCTTTCCTTTGAATAGCTGTGGGGGCTTTCAGGTCACAATCATTGGCAAGCAGCAGACCAGTGCAGTTCTAACCACTTTCTTTCTTTATCCCTTCAGATCTGGAACCATCCAGATGTGTTGTATGAAGCTCTGCAAAAGGAGAATCTGGCAAACGAGCAGGATTTGGATGTGGATGACCTTGGCACAGCAAGCACTAATTCCCGCTGCCAGCCTCAGGGAATTAAAGTCAAAACAGAGAGTAACGCTGTGGCATCACCAGTTGGAGAAGCTACTAATAGCAAGTTCCTCCAGAGTGTTGGCTTCAACCCTTTTCAGGAGAGAGCAAATCAGGTCGTAACATACGAGTGGGTGAGTGTCACTGCTGGAAGACTCTTGATTTGGAGAGTCTGAAAGGCTGGACAGTTTTCTGAAGCAGAGCAAAGAGAAGACTCTTCTGTTTGAGTTGTGGGTTTCTCTTATGTTCTCTTTACCACAGAGCATCTTGATAAGCAGATCTGCGTGGTGCTAGGAGGGGTTTGTGAGTCCCATGAGATAGAAGTGCAGGCAGCACTCTTAAGCCATTGTTCTCATCTGACCAAAAAGGCTGTGGACTTTGCTGTTCTAAATAAAGGTGTTAGGGTGAAGTTTGATCTGAATAAGATGGTGGTAAATCTAGAAGGATGGAGGAAAGCTCTTGAGATAAAAGAGTCATGAGAGGTTAAGAGGACACTCATCAAAGAAGTTTGTCATTTGGAGCTTCTGGAATGGGAGGTAGCAACAGTAGCTGGGAGTACCATTGTCGCCTCAAACAACTGGATGTAAATAACCTCATTGCCATGATTTATTTCTCTCACCTTGAGACAGGGGTTGTTGAACTAAACAGGGAATGAGCAACTCCACCTGTAATAGTCTCCCATTTCTCGGTAGGCCAAAGACATCTTGTGTGATTACCAGACGGGAGTTCTGGAGAACTCACCCAAGATGGTGTTACTGTTCCACCTAATTGAGGAAAGTGTGAAGCTTGGAGACAAGATCTTGGTCTTCAGGTAAGCAGAGTATCAACAAGTGATCCTACAGTCAGTAAATACTGGAGCAGTTGGATCCCCCCCTGCTACTGGGAGGTTGTTACACGGGGTGAGTGGTGTGGCAGTTCCCCTTTTCTCGTTTGTTGTATTAATGTTGATTTTCATCCATGGATTTTATACTTCTGCCACTGTCACATGTACTAGTGAGGGGTGTGCTGCACAAACAGGGTTTGGCAACCATCAGCACATCAGTCATGGTTGGGGAAGGGTTCTGATATTCCACTTTTGCTGCTGGGGGGGCTTTTTCCTGAACAGAGATCTTGGTTTTGCAGCCAGAGCTTGTCCACCTTATCTGTCATTGAAGAGTTTTTGGCAAAGAGACCGATGCCGAGTCCTCCAGGCTCAGATGGAGGAGTTCATAACTGGGTCCGAAACATCAACTACTACAGTGAGTGCAGTCAGTCTTCCTCTCTTTTGTTGTGACACTGTTTGATCCTGTGAAGGACTAATTCCTGAAAGTCGCCCACCATCTTCTTTTACTTGTCTTTGGGCATGAAAATGCTCTGTTGAAGCATTCTTCTTATGAACCTCTTTCAGACTGTTTTTACTTTAGTTGTTTTGGAAGATAATGTCAGTTGGATGGCAACTAGCCAGTAATTTCCAAATCCCCTTTTGACATCTTACTTAGAAGATGTTAGACATCTTTGACACCTCACTTACATGCTACTGCTTTTTTAAAGTTGCAAAAGATACTTTTTGCTTCCTGTTGGCTGTTTGCTAGATCTTGCTTCCAAAACCAGAATCACTGTGGAATGCTTTCACTTGCTCAAGGCTGTGAATTCCCCTCCCTTCTTCCCCAGCTTTAAATCTTTTTCTGGTATGGCTTGTTGCTTTGTGTGGCTACTTTACAGGCCAGGACTGAGAAGAGTGATGTTCCTGATTTTTGCAGAGCCGCCAGAAGCAAGCTGCTGCCCAGGAACAGAGACATGACACCCCCTGCACTCCTTTACACCAGCACTCTCTGTGCTCAGGTCTAGCTTCTGGGGGTTTGCCAAAGGCTTTACAATTTTGCTTTCTCTTGATTCCTAGAGCTTCCTGCGTACACAAGGCCTTTGTTCCTGTTGTTCCTGCTTGCTATCCATCTTGCCTAAAGCAGAGCCTTAATGGGCTAAATGTGTTGTAGTACTCCCAGACCTGGCATTGACAGCTTGAGTAATGTTTTACTTGATCTTTCAATTGAACAAGTTCCAACCTGGCTGGCTGCACTGCACCTGCCTGGCTGGGCATATTACAGGTACAGAGTGGTCCAGTTGAGATCCTGGAGTACATGACTTGAGAAGACCCAGAACTGGTTTGGAACCAGTTTCGAAGATCAGTGTTTGGAAAGTAGGTTTGTTCTGATAGAAATCCCCCAAACATACAGAGCTTTTAAAATGTATCTTTAATTTCCTTCTCAGGACTGGATGGCAGCACCTCTGCCTCGGAAAGAGAACGGCTGATTAACCAGTTTAATGATCCCAGCAACACCTCTGTTTGGCTCTTCCTTTTGTCCACACGGTGAGTTGGCTGGAGCAGAATGGCACGTGGGAGGACTCATACTGGTGTTCCGGATGCACGTGGGTTTTCAGTTCTTAACTTCCTTTGTAATATGCTCTCCATGGTATGATAGTGCCATCTGCTTCTGAATTCCCTAGGGATGTAGGATTTCAGCCTTAGGCCTCTGCACCCTTAGGCCTCAAGCTTGACAGTCTTGAAAACCAAACTTGGGTTTAAAGTTTGACTGGAGGAAATTTTCCAAAGACCCTTTATGGACTCTTGGCTGCGATGGTTGTCCCTGCCTAGAAGTTTTGGAAATTGGCCAAGGCAGCAGTTTGAAATTTGCCTTAACTTTCCAGTGCTGGGTGTTTGGGTGTCAACCTCATTGGAGCAAACAGAGTGGTGGTGTTTGATGCTTCCTGGAACCCGTGCCACGACGCCCAGGCCGTGTGCCGGGTGTACCGCTACGGGCAGAAGAAGCCGTGCCACATCTACAGACTGGTTTCTGATTACACCCTGGAGAAGAAGATCTATGACCGTCAGATCTCCAAGCAGGGCATGTCAGGTAAGTGTGGATGAGCACAATGTTCCACTCTCAGCTTTCACTCCTCTTAGCTCCTGTAAGTCCTGTTTTTGTGGGGTTTGCAACTCCTTTTTTTAGGGTTGAAAACCAGACAAAGAGGTGACAGGTACTGTCCCAGGGCTATGTTTGCTGTTTGAGTTGGCAGTGACATGGGATCCTGTAAGGAATTCATGGTGGCAGAGCCAGCATCCTGCAGCAAGGTTGTGGTCCCAATCCATTGCTGTGCCATTTACTTTCTCTGCTCCTCTTCTGGCTGCTGCAACAGACTGGAGACTCGGGGGGTGCTCATCCTGTTTTCCGCTCTGCCTGGGTATTGCTCATCTTAAACTGGGTGTTACTGCTTAAATAGCTCTGTATCTTCATTTTTCCTGCAGTAAGAGAGGGAAAATAGCTAAATTAAAACATATATTGATACCTTTGACTGATAGTGCTTGCTTAGGTGCCAAGAATAATTAATTCATTGTGGTTCTGACCTGCCTTTGTACCAAAAGTATCTTTCTTGTTGGTTTGTGCCAGTTGTCAAGCTGCTCTCATAGAATGCGCAGCCGAGGGTTGTGGTGACCCAAAGAGAGCTCTGTGTCCTTCTTTGCTCAAAACCCAACTCCAGAGGCAGCAGTCCAGCGTGATCAGCTCAGTTTGCTGTTGTGCACTCGAGGTGGAGTTGCCTGGCAGCTGGCCTGGCTCCCAGGAGAGTCCTGGATGGAGGTGTTTTCTCCATGTGCTCCCATTTGACCTGTGTGCAGGAGGGAATGTTCAAGGAAAACATGCAGGCTCTTGTGAGGGAGGGAATGTGGCTGCTTCTCTGAGCTTTCCACTTTAGTACATAGTTATTAATTTGAACCTTTTTGGTGGGATTTGTGGGAGAACACATGCTGATGTGGCTGCAGTTCTGTCCCAGGACATGTAAGTTTACAGCCTTGTTCCATGAGGTGGGACACTCTCCATAATTAGTTTTGTGTTCCTGTTTGCCAGGAGCTTGGTGACCTGCACAGCTTTGCTGTGCAGTCTGGAGCACAGGCACTTGTCAGCCTGACTTGGTCAAACAGGCTCAGCTCTGAACATGATGATTTTTCTCCTTGCCCTGACATTTACAGAATACTTCTGAGGATTGTGTAGATTGCAAGGAAGGAGCTGTGTTAGGACAGAAGTGTAGGAAGGGCGACAGGCAAGCAGTACTGATCTCTTCCATTCTCTGCTCACTGCATTCCCTCTCTTTTCCAGATCGGGTGGTGGATGATCTGAACCCAGTGCTGAACTTCACTCGACGGGAGGTGGAGAACCTGCTGCATTTTGTGGAAGAAGAATCTGACCCTGCTCAGCTCTCCCTCAATCCGAGCAAGATGAAGGAGTCTGTTCTACAATTAGCCTGTCTCAAGTATCCTCACCTCATCACCAAGGTAAGACCAGCCTGTTTCCTTGCTGGCATTGCACTGCACAGGCAGGAGTGGGCCTGGAGGAGTCTGGCAGTGTGATGGGACCATGGTGGCAAGAAGGATGCACCTGGGTGCTGGTGGGAATAGGCAGAAAATTCTCTAGAGATGACCCAAAGATCCTTGCCCTTCCCTGTGATATCTTCCACTCATTTAGAAACACCTCTGTCCTGTATGGGTTTGGGGGAAGGTTGTCAGGCATCCCAGCTTGCTGCCAGCTCTTTTCCTGGGGTGACTTCAAACCAAAGCTGGGACAGGCAGCACTGGCCTGAGCTATCAGGAGTATCACTGGTGGGGTAGTGCTGCAGAGTGGGCCTGTGCCAGGTGCTGTGGGGCTCTGGGCCTGTGTGACATCGTGGCGGGCTCAGTGCTTGTGCTCTTGGCCTGGCCAAAGCTCCTGGGTTTTGCTGTGTGCTCGTGCTAAGTGATGGCCTTGGCTGGGCAGGTGATGGCATTAGCTGACTGTCACCCCTCAAGATGAGCCTTGGTCACGTCCACAGCGTTGCCCCCAACACGTGCTTTGCCATGGCCGGCTCTGCCAGCCTGGGAAGGAGACGGGCTGCCGCAGGGAGCGGGTGGCTGCCGTTCGGGGTGTGCTGGTTCCCTCTTGCGGTCTGTGGGTGCCAGAACCGCGGTGCTGTGGGGTTGCAGGAGCCTTTTCAGCACGAGTCACTGCTGATCGACCGGAAGGAGCACAAGCTGACCAAGGCAGAGAAGAAAGCAGCCAAGAAGAGCTATGAGGAGGAAAAGCGAGCATCCGTCCCCTACACCCGGCCGTCCTACGCACAGTATTACCCAGCCAGTGACCAGAGTCTGACAAGCATCCCTGCCTTTAGCCAGAGGAACTGGTGAGCACCTGCCCCTTCCCTTCTCCCCATGCTGTAGACGTGAAACACGCGGGCAGAGGATGCTTATCCCTGTGGGGTGGGCGCTGCACTCTCCTCCCTCCTCTCTCACTAGGCGACCAGCCCTCAAGGGTGAGGACAAACCGGTGGCAAGCGTCCGCCCAGTTCAGTCCACCCCCATTCCAATGATGCCCCGGCATGTCCCCATGGGCGGTGCAGGATCAACCTCAAGTTCCAACCCTGCTGTCAACTTTCCCATCAACTATCTACAGCGAGCTGGTGTCTTTGTGCAGAAGATTGTTACCACCACGGGTGAGTTGCTGCTGCTCACAGTGGGTTGGGTTGTGATGCCCATGGTAAATTGAGGATGCCCATGGTGAACTGAGGATCAGGGTGAGTTGTTGATGCCCACATGGGCTGTGGGCAGATGGGCATCAGAGCCAAAGATACTGTCTCTCTGCTTTTGAGTGGTTCCCCTGTGCCTGGAGGACTTTCCCTGCAGGTGTGCAAGAGCCATGGACCTGGTGGATTGCTGGGAGTGAACTTTCCCTGACAGGACCTGCAGTACTGTCACTGGTGATCCTGGAGATGCTATGCCAGGGCAGCATGGCTTTTGCTTCCTTGGAGCCTCTGCTGCCTTCCTGTGCTGTGTAGAAATAAACCCAGGGCTTGCTTATAGCACAGCACACAGGAAAGACAACTGCACTGCAAAAAAAGGGGTTGGTGCACCTGCCCTCTCCTGGCTGTGGCTGGCGTGTAGTTTAACGGGCACTATTCTGTTTCTTTCCCCACTGCCAGATATTGTGATTCCGGGTACAAACACATCCACTGATGTACAGGCAAGAATCAGTGCTGGCGAGAGCATCCACATCATCCGAGGGACAAAAGGTAATTCTGTCCTGCTAGGACTCGTGGATAGGGTCCTAGCCAGTCCTAATTAGGAAAGAAAATGATGTAAAGGCATGAATCAATCCCTTGAGAAAAAAAGAAACAAGAAGGGGAGGAGGTCTAAAGTTTGCAGTGACTCTGTTGCTGCCCATGCTCTGGGTGTGCTGATGCTGCAGGGCTGTTGCAGCTGTGGCTGCTCCTGTCCCTGAGAGGAGCTGTTGAACTTCACGGCTCAGTTCTTCCTTCTCTCCACGCTCACTGCAAGTCCTGAGGCAGCCAAACACTCCCTGGTTCTCCTAGAGCAAACTGTTTCAAATGTGAAGTTCCGCGTTTCCCACTGGCAACACACTGGGAGGGGGTGATCTCCAGTCCAAAGGCTGAAAGGGTGAAAGTGAAGGGTGTGGAAGGGGATAGAAGCCCCGCACTGATCTCCCTACATGATCTGGGCTAGGCCTATGCAGCACTACTGTCTTATTCTTGCCCAAGGAACCTTGCAGGCTCGCAGATCCAGGTCCTGAGCTGAGACTGGAGTTGTAATGAAGTGGATGAATAAAGTTTCCTGCCTCTGTTCCAGGGACGTATATCCGGACCAGCGACGGTCGGATTTTTGCCATACGGACCACTGGGAAGCCAAAGGGCAATGAAGACCGTCGGACAGCTGCCTCAGGTAGGGGCCTGTGGGTGCTGTGTGGGGCTTGCACATGTGCTTTCCTGCTGGAGTGTGTGGGGCAGTATTCCCTGGTGTATTCCATCACGTCTGTGTTTAGAGCTGACCCCGCCATCTCCCCGAGATATTCCCACCTTCCTTTCCGCTGTTGCCTCTTGGCCCGCAGGCTTTTCTCCTAGCTTGTCTTTCTCACCTGCCCCATCTCCTTGTTTGCAGGCTCCCAGAGCTCTTCCCTGGAGTCCACGAGCAATGGCAGACACAGTGCCTCATCCCCGCAGCTCCCCAGCGCCGAGGAGCTCACTCGGCCCATCTCCCCCGACAGCCCCGAGATCATCAGCGAGCTGCAGCAGTACGCGGAGGCGGCGGCCGCGCGCGAGTCCCGCCACAGCTCTCCCAGCACCAACGCGGCGCAGGGCCACGCCGCCCGCACGGACAACGCGCCCGGCGTCGCCGCCCGAGGAGCCGAGCAGCGCGTGGGGGTTCACTGCATGGCTCCCTCCGTGTCCTCGGCCCTGCCAGCCACCAGCCAGCACGGCGATGCCCACCCGGTGTTGGACTTACGGGGCAACAAGCGCAAGTCAACGTCGCCGTCGGCTCCGGAGGAGCAATCCCGGAGGCAGCAGAAGAAGCGCCAGTTGCCATCGTCCGTGCAGCCGTACGAACACGGGTACCCCGTCTCTGGTGGGTTCACCATGCCTCCTGTCTCTTTAAACCACAACCTAACCCATCCATTTGCCTCCCAGCCAGGAAACTCCTTGTACGTGGGCACTGGCTCCTCTTATTACCAGCTGCCCAATTTACTCCCAGACCCTCATCTGGTGTTCCCTGTGACTACTGACCCTCTGCTGACAGCCGGCACCGCCAGCTCTTCTGCTGCTACCTCAGCCACCGCCAGCGTCCCCTCATTCATGCTAAACCCTTCTCTGACAGGGGTGCTGCCCAATTACTCGCTTCCCTTCACGCAGTCACTCCTGCCCGAGCCCAGGATGTTCGCTCCTTTCCCAGCCCCCGTCTTGCCTAGCAGCCTTCCCAGGAGCATGGCATCTGCCTACCCTGGCTACATGTCCCCTCACTCGGGCTACCCGGCTGGGGGTATCCTTCGGTCCCAGGTGCCTCAGTTTGAATCCCAGGAGGTCCCAGAGGTGGGATGCAGCTCTAATGACGAGGACAAAGACGACGATGTCATAGAGATCACAGGGAAATAAAAAGGCCCAGCTCCTGCTCGGCCTCAGCTCCGCCAGGAGGCAAAAGTTGCAGGACCTTTTTGGGAGTCAGGATTTTCCCTCTGGGCCACGGCAGTGGGTGGAGAAGGATGCGAAGGGTGTGGCGTGGGGGTGGTTTTGTTCTTTTTGTTTTGTTTTGTTGTTTTTTAGCTGTCAAGGATAAGAATTGTATTAGGGGCTGGGAGATGGGAGAGGGATAGAGTGGACCTGTGAGAGCCGGGGGAGCAAGAGCCAGGGGAGGAGGGAAGCAGCAATGCAAACTGTAGGAGTGCCTCCCCCCATGCTCTGTCTGTCTGTCTGTCTCTGTTCTCTGTCTTGTCTGGCCGTGGAGGCTTGGTGTTGTGAGTCACTGCCCTTCTCAGGCCTGGAGGCACGGGCTTGACCGCTGGCAGGGCCGAGCTCCCTCTCACATGAACTGCCTTATCTGTGAACTTCTCTCACTGCGAGAGGGGTGGGCCAGGGGTGACTCCACCAGAGGTTGGGGACAAAGTGTTTTTAATGGGGAGGGAGTGGGGAGGCTTCTACATTGTGTATGTTGGGGCAGGGAGGGAGGGGATTGATGTCAAAAAAAAGAAGAAAGAAAAAAAAAAAAGATAAAAAAAAGAAAATACCCCACAATTTGTCACCCTCTTCAAATTCACGTGAGACTAGTGTGAGGGCTCCAGGCAGGCTCCTGTGCCAGGGCTCTGGTAGGGGGCTCCCCCAGGCCCTTCTGGAGGGTCCCATCCAAGGTAGGTTGGCCTTGTGGGTCTGATGCCACCTCTGTGTGCCAGGCCAGATGAGTGGAGCAATGTCTTGGTGGCCATCAGAGGGGAATCCTGGTGACTTCCCTGTCTCCTGCCAGGCTGTGTGAAGGCCACGTCTCACCCTGCTGTGGCCCACCAGATCCAGGGGTGGGTGGGCTCACTGCTGTTTCTGAACAGCACCAGGCAGTGGAGAAGGTTGGGAGGGGACGCTGGACCAGTGCCAGTTGCTATTGAATCTGTGACTGGAGGGACTTTCCCCTGCACAGAATCTCTACATTAATTTATTTCATGAAGGCATAATATTTATTGTCTGGGGGAGTCTGTCTTTCTACTTTTAAATTAATTTCCATATTAAAAAAATAAAAAGCTGGCCTCCATCATGCAGTGGTCGCTTGTTGGGTTGTCTGTGTGGGGAGAAGCAGATGGTTGACCAAAGCCTAGCCTAGGAGCAGGGCCAACTGTGGAGGTGGCCTGTGGCTGACCCGGGTGGCACCGATTGGATGTGTCCCATCAGGGCATTCTACCAGAGCAGGAGCTGCTCTGGGGTGCTGAGCAGCTGGAGGGAGGATGGAATCCTCTTGTCATGGGGCAGGTGGAGGAGCACATGTGGAAGCCTCCTGTGCTCATTCCCAGTGAGAAGAAGGAGAGCTGCGAGCTGTGTGGAGCTGGGAAAACAGAGCTCTTGCTGGGGAGTGCCTTTCCCCACACAGGGAGCGGCCCCCCTGCTCGGCCCCACAAGTGCAGAGCCTGGTCCTGGCCCTGCCAGTGAGCACCCTGGCTGCTCCTCAGGGCCAGGGCTCCTGGGGAGAGGCTGGGATACCCAGGTGCAGCTGGACCTGGAGCGTGTGACTGCGTGTGTGAACGCACTAGGATGGACACTTGAAATCCAGGAACCTCCGTGTCACATCCGGGTGTCACCATGCAGGAGCTGTGCTCGCCTGCGTTGGATGTCCCTGGAGCTGGTGGTAGCCTGTAGGGGACCCCTAGGCCGTGGAAGCTGCAGTCACTGGTGTTTGCTGGGACCAACTAGGTGTAGGAAAGGGCAGGATGTCCTGACATCCTCCACCAAAGGGGTGCTGGAAGATGGGGACCTCCCTTCCTGAGAGAGAGAGGGGTGTGTGTGCACGCGTGTGTTATGGAAACATAATAAAAGATGTTATGGGGCTTTCCTAGTGTCTTTCTCTGTTTAATGGACATTGTCTGTCAAACATAACCACACCATTCATAGAAGCCTTAGATCAACAGTTTAGCTATGCAAATTATTTTAATTATTTTTTTTAAAAAAACAAACATTAAAATAGTGCTTTCTTCTTTAACATATCCTAGGAGTTGAAAACCGAGGGGTTCTGAGCAAACTGCTGGACAACTTGTCTTTGGATGCACCATGGAAATAAAAATCAAACCCCCCCACAAAAGTAACAAAGCAAATTAACTGATGGTGTTCATGCAAGTTTCTCCAAAGACTTGACAGTGCTGCATCTGTGAGTCATGCCCTCCTGTGCTCTGTGTGTCCACCTCATGCACTACCCTGTGACACTGATTGTATGACCAGCTTGCCCAGATGTCCGTTGCATCCCTGTGAGGCTGTCAGTTTTCCGGTGGATTTGGGGAATGGACCTAGGCAAGGGCTTTCCTTGTCGAGAGTAGCAAGTGTTGAGACCTGCGGGCGCATGTGGGAGGTGGGAACATGAGCAGATCCCCCAGAGCCCTGCGGCCGCCCCAGCCCTTCCTGTGGGGGTCAGCGTAGTGGGGTCATCCAAGGGACCCTCCCACGTCATCTCTGAAGGGGGCCTGTGCTGGGACAAGGTGTGAAGATGTGGCTGGGGGCAGTCAGCACCGTGGTCTGGATGTGGTACTGGTGACTGCGCACCTCTCTGCTCCTTGCCTCTCCAGGAGAGCGCCCAGGGCTTCCAGAGCAGGCCCCGGCACATCCCTGCGCTGCCACCTGATGTTCTCCAGTGGTTCCCCAGCAGAGCCTGGGCCCTGTGGCTGTAGGAGCTGAGGGTGACTGGCATTCCACTGCCACAGGGTGCAGAATGTGCCCTGGGCTGGCTGTTAACCCAGCACCAGGCTGAGGTGTGAGGGCTCTTCTGGCTCCTGTGTGGCCATGGTTTGGAGACCCCTTGGCACCCTCCTGTGGCGCGGCTGCCCTGTGCATGACCCGCTGCTGGCAAACATCGGCGGCCCCGGGCAGCTGCAGCACAGGGGCCCTGCCCAGCAAGTGCCCAAGTGCAGCCCCAGCTCTGCCCCATCCACCAGCCTTGGGCACCCCCTTAGTGAGGGGATGGGCCCTGGCAGAACCTCGGCTGAGAGGTGGTCACAGAGGTGGCCGTGATGCCCTGACCACAGGGCTCCCATGGGAGCTGGCAGTGGCTGGGGCTGCTCCAAGGCAACCAGAGGCACCCGCTCTGCCACGGTGCCATGGGAAGGATTTCCTCTGCCCCACAGAAGCCACAGGGGGGTTGTCGGTTATCCCCAGTGGAGGGAGTTCTCCAAGCTCTCAAACTCTTCTCCTGTGGGGCCTGCTTGTCTCCCTCATCTGCTCTCCCCAGAGGTTTCTCCTCTCCAGCACGTGATTCTGCTGCAGAGGGTCCTCTCTTGGTTTTCCTGAGCCTGCAACAGGGGCTTTCCCTGCACAGGTTAAATTTTTCTTTTGCTGCTGAATTTCTGTCTCCAAATGACCTGATGGGAAGCAGCTGCCGGTTCTCAGAGGGGCTGAGGGTGACACTGAGGACAGCAGTGCAGAACTCTCTGCAGAGGTTTTGGACAGGAAGGAAGATTTCCAAGCACAGCCCAAGGCCAGGGCAGATCTGTGGGGGCCTTGGGAATGGTCGGCTGCTCTCCACGCTGGCACCCAGCCCTTGGCCCTTGCCTTTGGTGGGAGGTTTCCACTGCTGGGGACAGTCGAATGAAGGCTGGGTGCCACTGTGGGACAGTGCTGTGGGCATGGGGGGCTGCTGCTGCTCTGTGCCCTGGGCTTGGTGGGCTTGTTGCCCCCACTGCTGATGCGACTCTTGGGGCTTCCTGGGGGACTGCAGGGTGGGGGCAACACAGCCCAGTGTGGCCCATGTTGGGCAGGATCTGCTGGACATTGTCCTCCTGGAGTGTCTGGGAGGGTGGGGGGGTTGGATGCAGCTACTTGGAGAAAGCAAGTATTCTGGCAAGCAAAGGGTGGGATTTCCATGGGGTCTTCACTAGAAATTATGTGTATTTTGACTTAATTATGTCAGTGAATCATAGAATGGTTTGGGCTGGAAGGGACCTTAAAGACTGCCTTGTTCCAGCCCCCCTGCCATGGGCAGGGACACCTTCCACTAGACCAGGTTGCTCCAAGCCCTATCCAGCCTGGCCTTGGACACTTCCGGGGATGGGGCATCCACAGCTTCTCTGGGCAACGAATTCAAGAGGCTGAATGTGCGAGAATTGCTGCTGGCTTGGGGGTGGTTTCCAGGCCAGCAGGGACAAGTACAGCAAATACCTTCCCAGCTGTATTCTCGCATCTCTGGAATAAATTTTGTTGATCCAGTCTTGGAAGGACCGGGGGTGGGGGAGGGCTGGGGCGGGGGGCAGAGGTTGAACAGGGACCGTAGTCCAGCTAGATTACAGTGAGGGGATGGCTCCTTGCACCTCGGAGCAAGCGCTCCCTGTGAAGGGAGGATGGGGCAAGCGAGGGAGAGCAACCTCTGCCACCTCCCGGACCACCACCGCTGCCTTGGCTGCTTCGTGGTACCGGGCTCTGAGCTGGAGTCTGGCAGATCTGCGGGAGCCGGAAGGAATCCATCACTGAGTCTCATTTGGGGTTTTCGGTTGGTTTGGGTTTCTTTTTCTTTTTTTTTTTTTTCTTTTTTTTTTTTTCCTTTTCTTTTCTTTTTTTACTACCGCCTTAGTTCGTGGCCTGTCTTGTTGTGGTTGGAAAGAGGAGTATCGCTAGCAGGGTGGGTCGGTCAGTTGGCCCCACGCATGATCATGTGCTTCCCTCTTCTCTCTGTCGAACGGGATGTGCTCGCCTGATCTCCCAGAACAGAGACTTTGAACAATTTGTTGTTTATATGATGTATTTATTTTTACTTGTGTTTCATGTCATTTTTTAAAAAAATAATAAATTGTAAGTTGGTATAACTGCCTGTTGCTTCTCTTTCTTTTTTTTTTTTTTTTTTCCCCCCCAGTAAAATAAATGTGCCAGTTAAAAAAGAAAGTGGTGTGGTTCGAAGCTGGTTTGGGTTGGAGCTGGGCTGGGCACGAGCATCTCTGCACACCTGGAGCCCAGGTTCAGGAGCAGCTGTGTCCTGCTACTTCCAGCAGCACCTGGGCTCCATCCACACCTCGGCAGCCACCCAGGTGAGCATCCCGCCGCCTCCAGAGCAGAGGGAGGCATCACACGGCTGGCCCTGCCTGGGCTGGGTGCTGCGGGAGTCGGGGAACCATTGGGACAGCTGGCTCTTGCCCCTCCCTTGTCCTCTGTGCTTATTATTGCTGCTGCCGATCATCAGTAAGGGCCGGGGGAAAACAAGGAAAATAAATATTCTGCAGGTAAATAGCTTCGAGTCTCGGAGAGCCGGCGCGGGCTGCGTGCCCGGTCCCCAGTGTCCCGTGGGGCGCGGAGAGGCCGCGGAGCTGGCGGGGGTTGAGGTAGTAACAGCGAGGCGGTTCTGCACGGGAAGGCGAGAAGTGTCCCGGAGCTGGTGCCGACGTGCGAGAAGGGCCCTGGAGAGACCCGGGAGGGAGCTGTGGGCAGCCCTGGCTCCCTCTGCCCCTCACAGGCGCTGCGGGTGCCTCCGCACCCGGCCGTTCTTGCTGTCCGGGGACGGGTGCTGCCACTTGTGCCAGGCTCGCTGCCGCTGCCGCTCCTGCAGCCGCAGGGCATTGCAGTAGGCGTCCAGGCTGGTGCACGGTGCCCCCAGGGCCCGCGGGAAGCCCTTGGAACCCGGGTGCAGGTCAGTCCGGGGCCGGGGGCTCTGGTGGGTCCCTCCCAGCTCAGCCCCCTTGCTCCGTTTGTACGGTGGCAGCTCCATGGCCTCGTGCCTGATGACGCGGAGGCTGTACCGGGTGAGGAGCCGGGAGAAGGAGCGCTCCACCGCCTGGCACTCGTAGGTGCCCACGTCCTCCCTCGCCAGCTGGCGGATCAGCAGCCCTTGCTCCAGCACCAAGAAATGTCCGTTGTTCCTGGCCTGGGGCGAAGGCAGAGCCCGCGGGTCAGTCCTTGCGGATGGAGCCACCCCTGCCCCCCGTCCCCGCTGCCCTGTCCCCGTACCTCGCTCGGGGCTGTCTCCTCGCCGCGCCGCACCAGCCACCGGATCGTGGTCTGCGGGGAGCGCGCCAGGCACTCGAGGAAGGTCGAGTTCTTCTCCACCCCAAAAACCACCTTCTCCACCGCAGCAGTCCCTGTGCAGGGGGCAAGGGGTGAGTACCCTGTGTGAGGGCTGTGTGACAGGAGGGAGGGAGGGCAGCACGGAGCAGCCAGCCCGCGGTGGGGGCACTGGTTTCCCAGCGCGGTGCCGCCCGCCCTCCTGCGCATGGCGCTCCCTGGGCACAGCTGGCTGTCGCCGCCGGGGCTGGCGCTCACCCTCTGCCGTGTCCTGGCACTGGCTGAGCGGGTCAGCCTTCAGCACGTCCTGGCAGCGGGCACGCCTGTGGGAGAGCAGAGAGAGCTGTGGCTGTCCCACCCCTGGGTGGCAATGCAGCCTGAAAGGGAGACCAGGAAAGGGTGGGGGACAGGCAGGCGGAGCGGCAGTAGGGGTCTGGCTGATGGATAAAGCTCCAGGGCTGGCGCTTGCCCTTCCCTGCTCCGAACAGCATCACCCTGCAGGGGGTGCAGGGCTGGCGCGGGCACACACTCACCTCTTCTCGGTGAGCAGGTGTGGGGCGCAGGTCCTGCTGTCCCAGGTGCAGTAGGGATCCCTGGACAGGCAGCAGTCTGTGCAGGTTTTGCCGTAGAGCTCGCAGCGGTACAGGGAGAGCTGGAGCAGCCCGTGGGTGCTGCTCACAAACAGCTCCTGCTGCTCGGACAAGCGGGACAGTGGCAATCAGCACCCACGGCTGGAGACCGAGACTGGCAGGGAGCAGAGCCCCTGCCCCGTGCTGGGGTGGGGGCACTGGGGGACAGCAGGAGTGCGAGACAGAGCCTGACATCCCCTTAATGCCCTGGCAGGATCCCATTCCCTAAATGTGCACCCCCTGGGGCCAAGGGACCCGGCAGAGTGGCTGGGACCAGTTGCCCTCTGTCCCTGTTCCTGGGCTGCTTTAGGGAGAAGTAGAAGGGACACTCACCCGCTTTGGTGATAACTTCATGTCCAGGATGGGAGAAGGCACCTGGAGGGGAAACAAGAGGGTGCTGCAGCCGTGTCAGTCCCTCCTAGGTGCCCCAGCCTGCCAGTGGGATTGTGTCCCCAGGAGTGGCCGGATGCCGGGACCCTGGGCCAGGTCCCTGATTACAGCTCCATCTGCTCCATGCAAGGAGCCTGGGCTGGCTCTGCTTGGCGTGGGCAGCCCAGGACAGCTTTGCCCAGCAGCCCTGCTTTCAAACCTGGGCTCAGCCCTCCTATTTCAGTGCGGGCTCCAGCGTGCCACCCACATGCCCCCTCAGGGACTGGATTAGGAGCTGGAAGATGACTTGGCTCCAGTCCCGCTGGCTCCCCTAGGTGCTTGTAGCATTTCCTGCTGCCCAGCGCAGGTGGGAGCCTCCAGCAGTGAGGTGAGAACCGCCCTGAGAGCGGTCAGTGATTTGCTGCAGAGCCTGCATGGAGGGTGCCACGGCCACGGGAGGCTGTGCGGTCCAACCATGGAGCTTCAGCCCCCGTGGTGCCACCCTGGCTGCCTGTACCTTAGTGACGCTGATCTCCTCCAGGCTGATCACCTCGGGGCCACGGCTCGCCCCGCCGGCCAGTGCCACCTTCAGGACTTTGCCGTCATCTGTGAAGGTAGCGGGAGGAGGAGCTGTAAGGGCTGGGAGCCCCCCGGGCTGGCGGGACCAGAGTGCCACCCAAGCTGCCCCGTGGTGGCAGCGTGCCTGGAGCTGGGGTGAGCTCCCCTCACCTGTGCCGAGGAAGAGCACGTCGTAGTGGCGGCTCTCCGTGTCCAGCCGGTGCACCAGCAGCCGCCGCAGGCGGTACGGCACATTGGCCCGGACCAGCACGGGCTGCCGGCCCTGCGGGTACACGGGCTCCCACATCAGCTGGTGGCTGCGCATGAAGCTGATCACCTCGTCGGGAAAGTCCTTGGTGGACTGCAGGAGGGGGTCGTACGTCTCGCTGGGGCACTGTGCGACACAGGGGCTGTGTTAGGGCCAGGCCGCTCTGTCCCGGTGCCCCTCCGGCTGCTCCCCATTCCCTTACCGTGCCGGGCCGGGGGTAGGGGACGCGGCCCTTGTATTCTACCCAGCGGTAGTCGAATCCCTCCTTGTGTGCGAAGGGGCCGCTGAAGGCAGCTCTCAGGGCAGCCATGGAGTAGATGCAGACGGCAGAGCCACTGAAGACACCACTGCCGGGAAGCAGAGAGCTCTCAGCGTCCCGGCTGCTCCACGGGGACCAGGTGTATGCACACCCACCCCCCTGAGCCCACGCGGTCCCCTGTCAGCCCCGGAGTCATGCACAGCACCCCGGGGGTGACAGGAATCCCCTTGGCACAGCCGGTCCAGCCCCGCAGTGTGCTGATGCCAAAACTGTGGTTTGACAATGGGCAGGTGAGCCAGCAGCAGGGAAAGCAGGGAAATACTGGTGGCCCTTCCTCAGCCAGCTGGGTGCTGGTCCTGCCCATCTCCCCACAGAGCTCCCTGTGGAGCAGCACTGGTGGGGGCTGGGGGGCTGGACTGAGGGGGGCTGCTGAGGGTCCTGCTCACCTGGAGACCGTGAAGAGCCCAAAGACAAGGGGGTTCTGGGGGTCCCGGGTGCGCAGGAGGAAAACATCCTCTGCAATGAGAGTGGTGGAGGTGAGGTGCACCCCAGAACTGGAGCACCAGTCCAGAGGATGCAGGTGGGCATCCCGGGGGGTGCTGGAGGGAGCAGCTGTGGTGGAGCTGCGTTGCTCCCGGCTGCAGACAGGGTTGTGCACTCACCCAGCTGGTCAAAGTGGGTCTCGGTGCCCTGGGGCCCGGGGATGGAGCACACCAGGCGGGCCTTCAGGAACGTGCTCCAGCGGTTGATGAGGCTGCGCTTCCCTCCAACATCGTTCTGCCAGGCACCAAGAGCCAGGATCAATCCAGCCTCTCTGAGTCTCTCCCACTGCTGTGCCCTCCTCATTCCCACAGAGGGACACCCCCAGCCCTGAGCCTTCTGCCCTGTGATAGGTGTGCAGTGACACCCTCACACTCCTCTGCTTGGGATGCTCCTTTGTCCAGAACAGGTAAAAGCCCACCTGGTGGGACAACCGGCCACAGGGTGCTGGCCTTGGCGACTGACCTTGCAGACCCTGGCCACCCTGGCGTGGATGTGCCGCCGCTCCCACTGCCCAGCTTCCATGGCCGTCTCACGGAAGAAGATGTAGACTTTGTCATCGTGGGGGTTGTAGGTATCGGGGATGGCGTAGGCACCAACGAACGCAGGCTCTGTGGGGGGAAGGAGCAGCACAACATGGCCCTGTGCCCTGATGCCACCCTGTGGTACTGCCTTGAAAGCCCTTGGGAACACTGTAAGGCACTGAGGGGACACAGGGCCCATGGAGACCTGGCTACCCAGGAGGCAGAACACCATTCCAGTGCTCAGGCTGTGGAGCAAGTGCTGGAGCATGGGTCCCGCCAGGGGCTTCATCGGTGCTTCCCCCCAGAGAGGAGAGAGGGCCCAGACCAGTGCTGGCCCCAGCCTCTCCCCAGTAGGAAGAATAGGCCCCCATGCCCCACAGATCCCCCTGCTCCTACCATGTAGCCAGTGGTCCTGGTTCTGCTCCGTGCGGATGTAGCTCTGCTCGGCCCCATGCACCCAGGTCCGGAAGAAGGCAGCGCTGCTGCCCATGAAGTCACTGGAGGTGCCTGAATACAGCTCCCCATCTGCAGGGTCGGGGGTGTGTGGGTGGGAAGCAGCACCTCCCAGCACAGATTATTCCCAGCACTCCCCCTCCCAGCATCCCCTCTGCTCCTCACTCGCTCGTACCGACGAGGAGTCCCGTGAAGGGTTCGTGGGGGCTGTACGGGCACCGTCCTCGCCCCGATTCCAAGGAGTGGGTCACCAACTGCATGCGGGGAGCCCCGGCACCCTGCCAGAGCCAAGGGGGAGATGTCAGCCCAGGGGGAGTCTGGAACAAGCTGAAACTTGGGGTAAAGTGTGGGCAGGTGGCTGGTGTGTCTGTGATGAGTGGGTTCCTCCAGGGGGTGCCAGAACCTGGTCCCATCCCCGTGGGGACACCCTGACATTCCCAAGCCAGAGTTGCTCTCGCCATGTGAATGCCAGGGACTGCACCAGACTGACTCCCCAGGCTCTGGGGCTCCCTCTCCCCCTGCTCCCAGGGAGAGGGGTCTCTTGGCACCTTCTGCCATAGGGATACGTCTGTCCAGGGTGTCCCTCACCTTCCCCCTGGCTCCCAGCTGGATGAAGGCACAGACGGGCTGGTAGGAGCCTGTGCCACAGGCGAACACGTGGCTCTGGTTGAAGGGCTGGAGCAGGCGGATGAAGTTGGCACACTCCGTCTGCGCAGGGGAGATGATTGTCAGGGCCGAGCTGTGGTGACTGCTGGGGGTGCGGAGCCTGGCCAGACCCTGTCCTGGCAGCTGGCCAGCTGGGCTGGCTCCGGCTGGCTCCACAACCCCATTCCAGGCAGACCCCCAGGCTCCCTTTCGGGGTGATAGGGTTGTTTAATATCCATGGTGAGCTGCCAAAGGAGATGGGTGGGGGCTGCCAGCCCTGCTTACCTCCACGTTCTTCCCTGCCAGCTGGCAGTGCTCGACCTGCTCCCTGGGGGCTGGCCAGAAAATCTGAAACACAAAGACCCCACGGATGCAGCCCCTGCTTCCCTCGGCCTCCCGTGGCACCGGTGGGAACAGACTCAGCCAATAGGCGCTGCCAGGCTCAGGTGCACGGCGAGGACACGGGGTTGCTCTGGCACAGGTCTGACACCCCCCGGAGTCCCCAGGGCCCAGTGGCAGCCTGCCAAATCAACTCGGGGCGAACCTGGCGTGGGGACAGAGCCTGGGCGTGCCGTGGCCCACCCGGGCGGTGGGCAGGCTCTCCTGGATCCCAGCCCGTGGGAACACCAGGCTGCAGCGCCTTAATGGGATTTTCTTTTGTTGGGCTCCGGCCGTACGCCCGGCCAGCAGGATGTCTTGGGATGACATTAGTGGACTCGCTGCTGGAGCTCTTGAGGCAGCAGCAGGGACTAGGTGTGACAGCAGGGCTCCGGGCACTGCCCACTGCCCGCAGTCCACCCAGGTCACCTCTCCTGGCCAAGCCACCCTGTCTCTCTGGCGTCAGCCTTTCCCAGCAGGGCTCAGCTCCACCAGGGATGGGCTGACCCCACTGATTGAGACATCCTGGTGTAAATGTGTCCCTGGTGAGGTTAGAACAGCCCAGTTCAGAGCACATCCACCTCCACGCCCTGGCGCTGGGACAAGGAGTGGTTCCCAGGGAGGAAGAGGCCAGCCTTGCCAGGGCCACTCTCTTCCCAGCACTGACCTTCTCAGGCTCTCTGCTGGGATGGTCCAGGTGGAGCAGGAAGATATGGTTTTTTGCTCCCACCATCAGCCAGGCCCTGTCTTCATCCACCAAGAGGGCTTGGAAATCCATCCCATCCCCTGAGGCCAGCAGTAGGCGAGAGCTGTTGGATTTCAGCAGGTCTGAGGAGCACAAACAAGGTGGGAGAAAGAGAAACCCGTCTGTGAGTGACAGAACCGGCAGCCAGAGGCCCCACACCTCCCTCTCTGGGACAGCTCTTGTTGCCTATCCTTGCTCCAAGGGTACCCAGCATTCCTGCCACTGCCTTAGCAAAATCCACCTCCCTCGGCGCCCCTGAGCTCATCACGGAGCCTCCTCCACATGCCTACCCGAGGGAAAGAGTCATTCCTACAGAGAGCAGAACTGCGCTGACCTTGCCCTGGCTGGGCTGGTTTGCAGGGCACGGGGAAGGACAGGGGTCCAGCCCCAGTATCCTGGGGTGCTCAGCTTTCAGCCTGCCTTCCAGAGGAACTCCTGGAGCCCCAGAGCCCCTGCACCCTGAAACCGTGGGCAGAGGATGGAGCAGAGAGGTGGCTGGCTTGCTGAGACTCCTGTAATGTTTTCCCTGGGCTTCAGGGAAAGAGAGAGTTTACACAGAAGAGAGTTTTTGTTGTTTGCTGGGCAAAGCATCCCTCCAAGGAAAGGCTGTGTGGAAACAGAGCCAACACAACCTGCTCTCAACACCCTCCGCACTCACTCCTAAGCCTTTGGGTCTGTGAAGTGGCTGCTGGGCTTCACCCCATGCACAGGGTCGGGCAGGTGGACAAATGCCCTGGGACAGACCCTTGTAAGGGAAGTCCCAGCTGTGCCCCCGGTGCCCCCCCAACCCAGCACCCCGCATTTCCCACTCTGTGTCCTGAGACACAGCCTAAACCCAGCATTAGACTGGCTCGGGGAAAGATCCAAAAGTGCCGTAGACCCAGTGCACACCTCTGGGAGCGGAGACAGGGCGGTGGGAAAGGCTCTGCCCTTCTGGCTGCTGCTCCTCCCATGTGCAGCAGCCGGGACGGCTCGCCCGGCCCTTCTGGCACAGTTGTGGCCATGTGGGTGTGTGAGGAGGACAATAAGCTGTTGTCTGTTGGTTAAAACTCCGGAAACAACATCCCTGAGGCCAGCATGGGTCCGTGATGTGCAGTGCCAGGTTTGGGGGCTGTCTGTGGGGCGAGCATCCCCCAGTGCCGCCAGAGTGGCGGCTGCACCGACACGGGACCGCAGCAGCTGCCACCCCCCAGCCCCTGCTCCCAGGGGTCAAGGCAGGGCAAACCAGCATTGAGGCAGTCCTTGGAGCTTCCAGAAATCATAACACATCCCTTCCCTGTCCAAAAGTGACGAGACGTGGCTGGGGATAGAGAGCTGGCTACTCTGGCAAGGCTGCTCCTGCCTTTGGTGTTGTGCAGGGTAACGGGCAAAAGTGGGGCCATGCGAGGGAGAGATGAAGATGGGCTGCACTGGATGGGGACAGACTGGAGGTGGAATGTGGCTGGAAACCCAGGGAAACCTGTAAGACCCAGGCTGAAATTCTGCCCAAAATCACATGGAGTGAAGCAGTGTGTCAGGAACAGAGGGAAGGAGGTGGTCAAGCGAAGCCGGTGGTCAAGGGAAGCCGGTGCTGGCCAGGTGGATGCAGTGCGGACGGGAGCGTGGGCAGACGTGCGGCCCCGGGTGCAGGTGGGGGTGGATGTGGGCACAGGCACGGCTCCATCCAAAGGGAACTGGCTGACCCGGGAGGTTGTCTCACTTCCTTCCACCCCTTTTCCAGGGCAGAGGGGAAGCGAGGCCGGTGCCTGCGGGCTGGAGACGCCACTGACGTGCGCTGGTCCCTGCTGGGACAGGCAGCACGCGGGGCCCTGCCCGGATCCAGCGGCCAGGCTGGCTCCCAGCTGGTGCTTCCATCTCCCTGTACTCCGGGGTCAGAGCTCTCATTACGGCGGGGACACAAATCCTGCTCTGCCAGCAGCAGCTCCAAGCCGCATCAGGGAGCTCCCGGCTCTCCTCCTGCTGCCACAAAAACCGCACAGCCCCGCTGCACTCCCCGCCTTCCCTCGGGTGCCCAAGGGCTCTCCTCTGGGTACCGGAGATACAGGGCAGAAGGCTTCCAAGCCATTTCCCACCGGCTGAATGGGATTAACAGCTGAATTCCTGTCCCTGCCTGCGGGCCATTGTGCCGGTTGGATCTCCAACAGGGTGCGGTGCATCGTTCGCCCTCCTGTGTCTGCCAGCGTTCCCAGGATCTGCCTGGATGTCAGGCAGGGCTCTGGGAAGGGGGGTTGGTGTGGGAAGGGCCAAAGTACACGAGTGTAATTAAGAGGAATGGGGACAAGACTGGCCCTAGTGAATGTCACTTGCTGGTCACCCTCTGACCTGCACCAGCCCTGTCCGAGGACAGGGTCAGGCAGGGGGATGGAAGAGCCCTCTCTGCTGCCCCTGGTAGTACGTGGCAGAACCCTGGAAGGACTCACTGCCCTGCACTGGCGCCCTCTGGCAGGTTAATGACCAGGAGGGGCTGAGCCTGACCCCATGGCTCTGCTTCCTCACCAAGGGGACATTGAGGGCTGGGATCCAGACCCAGGAAGCTGCTGCACAAAAACCAGCCTCTTCTCACCTTCTGGTCATTAGATCCAAACCTGCCGCTGGAGGCGGGGAACCAGGGGCACTCTGCAGCGGCCGTGCCATGGCCAAACCTATGGGTGAGCCCGGAGAAACATCCTCTCCTTTGTGTTCACTATCTCCCAAGGCCGTGGTGTTTGTCTTTATTGCCGGGACCACTGTAACCGCCTTGTCCCATCCATCATCTCCGCCTGCCCCTCAGCCACGGCATCCTCTGTGCGGGGCGACCCTGAGCTTCCTGGGGTCACAGCCCGGCTGTGCCGGAGGGCTGCCCTCTCCCCTTCCCCCTCACCAGGCACAGCAGCCCACGGAGGAGATCCCTGAAGCCCAGGGGAAGCTCGGTGCTAAATCGGGCTCTGGTCCCTCACTGCCCCTGGCTGATAAGGGACGTGCCAGGGCAGCCCTCGGTGCGATAACTGGAGCCCCATGACCTCCCCGTGCTCCGGAGCACTTGCTGTGCAGTGGTGGCCTCTGGGTGCTGCTCTGGGCTGGCTGCAGATCAGAGGCTGGCAGAGGACCCGTTCGCCAGTTCCTGGGATATTCCCGCAGGAGGAGCTGGCAGGCGTGCTGTGGTTTCACTGCTGCACAGCCCGGGGAAAGAGAGGCTGAGCTCAGGCAGCGCTGGGGCTGACCCAGCCCGACCCAGCTGAGCCCAGGCTGCCCCTGTGTGCTATAATAAACCTCCTCCTCACTCCTCGGCAGGGTGGGAGCTGCTGCTGTTGTTCCTGGCCCCGTGCCCTGTGCCCCATCCTTCCTGTGCTCTCCCGGCCCTCGCTGCTGTCATTTCCTTCTCTCGACCCTGCTTACGTGTTCTCCCCCCGCCCCACCGAGGGCTCTGCCTGCCACCCCCATGCTGGGATCTGAGGGCAAGGCTGATCCCGTGGATGGACTCTCAAAGGCCTCCTTTTATTTATTTTTTTTTTCCTAGGGGTTTTTAAACCTAAACTTCTCAAGGCATTGTGTCCTTGAACCTGCCCCGTGCTGTCCATGAGTCACATCCCTTCGCCATTGTTCGCTCTGTCCTTGAGCCCTCCTGATGCTGGGAGCTTCCTCTTCAGCCTCTGCCCAAGGATTGAGGGCTTTTGGCATGCCTGGCCCTGGGACACTGTGGGGCTTTGAAGTCAGCAGTCCCTCTTCTCTCCAGCTGCTCCTCTTCTCTCCGGCTGCCTCCTCTGGCTCCAAGGAAAGGCAGACCCTGCACGGTGTTTCTGAGCTGGGCTATCAGCAGGGCCATCTCCTCACACAGATATCCTGCGTGCCTGGGAGGTGCAGCCCTCTCCAGCCACAAATGGGGGCATCTTTCACTGTGCTGGTTGTCCCTGCCTGGAGAGCAGCTTCTCAGGGTGATGGAGTGGGCCGAGATCATGGCCCTGGAGCCTGGAGTGCCACGCCCATGGGAAAGCTGCTCCGAGCTCTCTCAGGTGTGGAGAGGGTCCAGCCCTCCCCATGCTCACATCCAGGACAGAACTGGGGATGTGCTGAGCTGCCATCCTCCAAAGCAGCTTGCTGTTTTTCACATAGGAGAAGCTGAAAGCAGCTCAATTGGCCACATCCGTGCTGCAGGTTCACAGCAGGGTGAGAAGCTGCCAGGCTGGCAGGGTTCTGTTCTAGCTGCTCAGGTCATTCCCCTGTAGATTTTCTCTAGGTACTCCCTTTCCACACTTCTCTGGGCTGTGTGTTGTGCTACCTGTCAGTCTGCCCTTGCTGCATCTTCATGTCACCAAAGCTGTCCCCCCTCTGCATCAGGCTTGAGAGGAGCAAACTGTGCCTCCCCTGAAGAACTCACTGTCTAAACAGAGGAGACAGATGCAGGGAGGAAAGGAGAAGTGCAGCAGGGAGATGATCTGCACAGGGAATCGGTCTGTCCTGGCAGAAGAGGAGGGGCAAAAGCAGAAGGGCTGAGCTGGGGTGGGACTGTGCTGGTGGGAGGCAGAGGAAGAGGCTGGTGAGACTGTCCTGGGGCTCAGTGTCCCCACTGCACTGTGAGCTGAAGGCAGGGGGTGCCCAGTTCAGCCCCAGTCCAGGACACACCAAGAGAGGCCCAGAGTGAGTCTGAGCAGAAGGACACATCCCCTCTGGTCCCAGCGTTCTGCTGGATCAGGGCAGGGCATTCCCTGTTCAACCTCCTTTTCCGATGCCAGCAGCACTGGTGCAGCATCCTCAGGGACTGTGCTTGGAGCTGCACCCCTGAAACATCCTGAGAGATATTTCAGCAGAGACTTTACAGCCATGACCAAAGGGCTGCCTGTCTCCCCAAGCCCTGGCCACCCCTTTGCTCCCTGCAGGATGCTCTCCCAGCCCTCCCAAGCAAGGTGCAGACCCCGAGGAACCCCTTACCTTTGTAGGCGAGGCGAAGGCGCGGGGCTTGCTGCTTCCATGCCCTGCTGCTGCCCAGCTGCTGCAGGAGGAGGCAGAGCAGGAGTGTGACAAGGGACAGCCAGTGGCCAGGGGAAGCCCACATGGTGGCACGGGGCAGTGGGCGGGGTCTGCTCGTCCTCACAGCACCATGGTCCAGCTCCGAGATGCCACCTCCAAGGCCGGCTGCAAGCAGAGAAAGGGGAAGGCTGCAGCTGTGCTCACTGCACCAGTGTGGGCACTGGGAAGGCAGCTGTGGCTGGGACACCCACTTACCTCCCACCCCCCTGGCAGCTCCAGCACATTGCCTGTCCAGGGAATCCACAGGCCAGCTATTCCAGCCTGCCTAGGGGAGGAGTGCGGGGTGATGCCAGTGTGCCCACAGCACGTGGTACCTGGGAGCACAGGGATTTGGGCATCCTGGAGGTGACTGACATGAGGGCAGTAGTATCCCCTCCACCGGGGTCTCAGAGCTTGGGCATCCTCTGCTCAGTGTCTGCTCAGCCCCCAATGCTTGGCAGAGCCTGGTGAAGGATCCCTAATATTAAATCTCATCCCTTGGGGTTAAATCTCATCCCTTTCACTGAAAGGGGAATTCATGTTTTGGAGCACCATCCATAAATTCCATTTCTGTGATCCCCCCAGTATCATCTGTGGCTCTGTGTGTGCATGACACATCTCTGGCCAGGATCTCTGCAAATTCCTGGTCACCACAGAGCTCTCTGAGGCCACCAGCATCCGCTGGCTCCAGGCTGCTGTGGATTGGAAGGGCTCTTTAACACATACCCCCCTTTGGAGGTGCACAGGAGTTCACAGCCTTGTCCAGCAGCTCCCACAGCTCCTGCCAGGAGCAGGGCAGCCCTGCCAACTCTAACCAGTTAATCCAGGCTATTTAGATGCTTTTTCTCCACTTAATAAAAAACCTGGTCCCTACATGGCAGCTCTGACAAACTCCCCCTCTTGCTGCATATTAAGTTCTTCCAGTCCCACGACTGAAAGATTTAAAATGAGCTTTTTGGCTCATCCCTGGCCAGAGGCTCTTGGCACAAGGAGCAGGGGATTCCTGCCATCCCAGCGAAGGGCTGTGGGAGGGATGGTGGAGCCAAGCCTTTCCATCTGCCTTGCACAAGGAGGAGTGCTCAGCTCTGCCTAGGGAGGAGGTTTCGGGCTGGTGGAGTTGGGCTTTCTCTCCCTCCCAGCAGCAAACTGTGGTTGGGCTGGGGTGCAGCCCCTCAGGCTGGGGTGCAGCTCCTTTCTTGCCCCTTCCCTGCCTTCACTACTGCCTGGATCTCACTCTGGTCAGCACAACCTGCTGCTGCTTCAGGTCCCTCCCCCTTACCAGGAGACCTGGCACCACCCTGGGACATGGATGTGACCTCAGGGCGGTGGCTGTGCCCTTCTCTGTCTCTAGTTTGGGGCTGCTCTCTCCACCCAGCCAGCCCTTCCTGGGTGCTTTTCAACATGTCAGCCATTGCCTAGGGAAGGGAAAGAACCCACCCCGTAAGCACGATGGGTTTAGTCAGGTTCAAATTTCTCCTGGATTGTGGAGGGGGTGGGGGTTCTCTGCTAGGAACCCATCAGCCACATGGGGACTCACAGGCAGTGCTGCCCTTGCTCCCACAAACACCTCCCCAGCAGGCAGCAGTGACGAGCTGCTCCAGTCATCTCGGCTCTTCCCCTGCTCAGCACCTGCAGTGCTGTCCCAGAGCCGTCCTGTGGACTCAGAGCCATGCCCTGAGCGAGCTCTGCTGTCCCAAGGGTCATCACAAGGACGGGGCTGGGATTTGACAGGGATTTTTTTTTTTCCTTTGCCAAAGTGTGTTGTGCTGCTGGAGGACTTGGGAAAATGCTGTCCTCTAATTGAAGTTTCTATAAATGGAGCCGGGTCTGTGCTAGGCTTAACTTTGGGCTAAGGCAGCCTCGGAGGGATCTTTCATGACCCAGGGATGCCAGGGCAGGCTGGGATTCTGCGGATGGCAGGCAGAGCACTGCTCCTGCCTCAGGACACGCTCACACATGGTGAGCTTGAGGGATTCTTCACATGCCCAGCGCAGGGGCTGGGGCTGTGGGACAGGCATGGGCTCCTGTGTAAGGCTCGGTTATCCCAGCGCTCCATCTCCTGCCCTGGGAATGCCAAAAGCAGGGCTGATGGCAGCAGGAGCCACAGCCACGGCCAGGAGGATCCCAGAGCCCTGGCAGAGCTGGGCACAGGCCCAGGAAAGTGAGGGGTTTGCTGAAGGGTCTTGCAGCGGACAAGGGAAGAAAAAAACTGCCAGAGGATAACCTCCAGTAAGAAACACTTCCCGTGGGTGTCATGAGCATATAGGGGCTCCCTCCCATCGTGCCCAGGCACTGGTGAGGCACATCCACCTCCTGACACCCATCTAAAATCCCAGCACAGCCCCCTGAGCCGCCTGTGCCCACAGCCCCTGGCACAGGGACATCCCTCACTGTGCCAGGCAGCGTGGGGACACAGGGAAACGTCTGCTGGAGGTGAGGAACTCGGCAGAGTTTACAAGGAGAGGGGGAGCTCGGGTGCCTGGTGGATGGAAACAAGCTGGGAATGATGAATCCAGGGTTAAATTAAACACTCCCGACAGCTTTAAATAATCAACTGTCCAGAGCTGCAACTATTTCCATCTCAGTTTGGAGAGGGAAGTGCTGATGAGGGCAGGCTGCCGAGAGAAGGGAAGTCAGGGGGTTAACATTTCATACTCCAGGCCTCACAGAACGCACAGGGGAGGACTTGGGAGATGGCAACCTTTTTTTTTGGAGGGCTGGAAGTGACCAGGCGTGCCAGGCATAAGTGGCACAGGTGGTGACACCACAGTGTTGGGCTGAGTCTGCCAGGAGTCCACCAGGTGCCCTGGTCCCAGCAGTTTCCCTGTGCCCTTTCTCCCTCCCTCCCCTTCTATTGGAGACCTGCAGAAGTGACAGAATCACAGAATGGTTTGGGTTGAAAGGGACTTTAGAGATCATCTTGTTCCAGCCTCGCCTGACATGGGCAGAGATGCCACCCACTGGGTCGGGTTGCTCAGAGCCCATCCAACCTGGCTGCAAACACTTCCAGGAATGTTCACCACTTCTCTGGCCAGCCCGTGCCAGGGCCTCACCGCCTTCACAGTAAAGAATTTTTCTTAATATCTAATCTAAATCTCTCCTCTTTTAGCTTCAAACCATTTCCTCCTTGTCCTACCACTATCTGGCTGTGTAGAAAGTCACTCTCTCTCATTTTTACAAGCTCCTTTAGTTATTGTGAGGCTGCATTGGGTTCTCCACAGAACAGAAGTCCAGCAGGTCTGAGGTTCTGGACTGCCACACAAAATCCCCTGTAAAGCCTTGCCGGAGACTGAGCAGACCAGAGAAAAGACAAATCCCTTCTGTTTGAGACGTGGGTACAGGAGGGAATCGTTTATCCATGAAAGCACCAACTTCCTCCTGACAACTCCTTTGTGCTGCAATGCCATGAAATAGCTTAAACCAGCCCAAACTGCAGAGGGGGAAGGGCCCTGGCAGCGGGTTTATCAGGCTGTAGATTATCTCTGAGAGGGAAGAGCATGCCGAACCCAGCTCCGCGGCAATCCCGCAGCACGAAGAGCGGCGGCCGCGTTGCCAAGTGCTCCGCTGCTTTCACAGCCCCGATTGTATCCCCGATAATCCCCACGCGCCGCTCGCAGCCTGGTGCCTTCTCCAGTTACACGGCAGGGCCGGCAGGGCCAGGGGCAGGAGGAGAAATGCTGGTCCCCAACAGCTGGGGGACCTCAAGGGAGAGGAGCGGGGGGAGGAGAGGCGCTGCACCCCTTGTCAGCATCCTTCCACAGGGATCATCCCCGCGGGGGACAGAAGCGCTGGGCTAGAACTCGCAGTGAGACGGGGGAGCCTCAGGGAGAGACAAGACCCCTTCCATGGGGCTGGCGCTTCCCAAGGCTCCCAAGCACCCAAGCCCTGGCTCCCAGACCCGAGCCCCACGCTCCTGAGACTGTCCTGCCTCTCCCAGCAGAAGCCCCGGTGTGGGTGGTTCCCTCTCTGCCACCTTGGGAGCTGCGAGAAAGGAGTCACACCCCGGCAAGGAAACTGAGGGGCAAAGCCGGGGCAGGAGGTGCGGCGGACTCAGCCCGGGTGCCCATCCTGCACACACATCTGAGGGTCAGCTGGGTGCCTGCCACATGCTCTGCGCCGTGGGAATGGGGAGCCACGTGTGAGGGGAGCGTGCACAGCCGGAGCTGTTGGCCCCGTGCCTTGGCCAGCGCCCCTGCCCGCAGCTGTCCCTCTTCCTAAATCACCCTCCCTGGCCAGCCCGGGGCTGTGGTTGTCCCTCTCCATCCCGTGCGGGATGATGGATACCCTGGCAGCTGCAGGGAGAGGCAGCTGTCGGCTTTCTCCAGTGGAAGGACAAAGGCACCAGGGTGAGCCCTCCCTGCCTTCCCCCTGAGTTGCCAGGCTGGGGCAGGGCCGATCCCTGAGGGAGCCCGTGGCACTGAGTGATTTGTGGGACGAGGACGTGACGGTCCTGCTCCATGGCATCAGAGCTGGGACCACAAAACCAAATGCCAGAGCTTGGGTGGCATTGGGGCACCACGGCGTGCCCTGTGAAGTGTCGGGGTCCCAGTGAACCCCTCAGTAGCAAGGTCACACGTGCCCACACAGATCCGCAGAGATGGAGGGGAGCAGGTTTTGGAGGGGTTGGATGAAGGGATTGTTGGGCAGCGGCAGAAGGCCGAGGCTGCTCCAGGTTCAGCCGCGTCTCTGCCATCACCCAGCCAGGGGCCAGCAGGATCCCGTCCAGCCGGGACATCTCCCGGCAGCCTCCCCACTGCCGCCTCCCGAGATTCAAGTCCCCTGGCTGCAGTCAGCCCCAGACCACCCTTCCTGGCCAGACAACACTGCTGGAGAGTGCCAAGCACCACGGGTGGGGATGAAGGCGCCCAGCTGCTGCTGGCACACTGTGGACCCTCGGGATGTCACCCCCGCCAGGCAGGGCGGCTCCTCTCTCACGGGTACTGCGTGACAATGGCAACGGGGCAGGGACAGCCCTGGCATCTGGGCACTGTCAGGGGGACCTGGCTGCCTGTGGTGACACCTCAGAGCACAAACACAGCATCCCCTCTAACCGTGTTTGTCCCCCTGAAGTTACAGCAGCTTCAGGCACGCTCCAGTCAGGACCACGTCCTCTGGAAGCACATGGGGAATTGCCAAGCCTGGGGCTGGCCAGGGTATTAATAACTGTTTATGAAGGGATAAGGAGCTGGCTTCCCTTAACATCCTGCTAATCCTTTTCTTGGGAGGCTGCTGGCTGGGCCCCTACCTTTCCCTTGCTACTGAGAGGTGAAGCCTGACCTGGCCTGGCTCTTGGGCATCTGGCTGGGAAGGTGGCTCAGCAGTGGGCTTGTCTCAGGGCACAGTGATAGGCACAGTGAAGGGCTGGATCAGCCCCTGCTTTCAGCCCCTGCAGGACTTTCAGGTGTTCCTGAATGTGCTGCTTGAACTCCACTGTTCCTCCTCCTAATTTACCCCAAGGGCATCCAGCACCAGGGAGGCAGCAAGTCCAATGTGCAGAGAAAGCTGAATGGAGATACAGCATTCATTGCACCTTGCAGGTCTCCTCTCACCTAAAATGCTGCCAGAGCACAGGCAGCTTCCAGCACAGAGCAGTGCCACAGTCCTGCTGCCCACCCCGGGGCTCCTGGAGTGGGCAAACCACACTGGGACACCAGCGGGAAGTGGCAAATTCAGAGAGGATTGGGTTCCTCCGTGGACAAAGTGGAGGTGGGACAAGTGTGGGTTAACCTGGTGGATTAAACTCTGGGCTGACTTGGCATACTAAATTCCCAATTTGCGTTCTAGTGCAACTGAGAAGCTTAAATTTCTTTCACAGAATAACAGAATTGTTGGGGTTGGAAGAGACCTCTGGAGATCATCCAGTCCACCCCCCCCCACCATCAAGGCAGGGTCATCTGGACCAGGTTACACAGGAACGCATCCAGGTGGGTTTGGAATGTCTCCAGAGAGGGAAACTCCACAACCCCCCTGGAGAGTTGTTCCGGTGCTCTGCTACCCTCAATGTAAAGAAGTTCTTCCTCATGTTGAGGTGAAACTTCCTGTGTTTTGCTTTATGGCCGTTACTCCTCATCCTGTTGCTGAGCATGACTGAAGAGAGTCTGGCACCATCATCTTGGCACCCACCTTTGAGATATTTATACGCATTACTGAGATTCCCTCTCAGTCTTCTCTTCCCCAGACTAAACAGGCCCAGATCCTGCAGTCTCTCCTCATAAGAGACACTTCACATTTGGAAGGGGCTTGCCATGCTTTAATGCTGTGTGACAGCACCCAAACAAGGCAGAGAAGAGGCTGTGTACTGCCTGCCGAGCTGCCAGGCCAAGTCCCCAAAGCCTCGGGGGTCCCCAGAGGCAGCACTGAATTCCTCAGTGCCATTTGTACTCCAGTGCTGAAACCCACCCTTGTCACCTGTCTGCCACTTGGCCTGACACTCACCACAGCCCTGGGGAGGCTCGGGAGCCCTGCCCCACTCGGGAGTTGTTCTCCGGGCTTCAGATTTCCCAGGCTCAGCCTGGGTGAATCACA
Source organism: Gymnorhina tibicen (assembly GCA_013399875.1). Lineage (NCBI taxonomy): Eukaryota > Metazoa > Chordata > Aves > Passeriformes > Artamidae > Gymnorhina > Gymnorhina tibicen. The sequence continues at coordinate 1,360,618 of VXAZ01004972.1, forward strand.
CACGTGCTAAAACCTGGCAGGGGCTCCAAGGCCAGGAATCAGCACAGACTCCAGCAAGGGCCAGGTTTGCCCGTGCTCCTTGCCATGGACTGGCTGTAAAACCTCTGCTGGGAGGAGGACTGGGTGGCACCCAGGGTTTCCAACATGGAGCTTGCCAGTCCTGGCTCCCCAGCTGGAACCCAGTGTCACCGGCTGCTGTTCCTTCGGTGGCCTCTGGAAAAGAGGTGGTGGGTTTGGTTGGGGTCCTCGTGGGACCCCTGTGAAGAATCCCAGCAGAGACCCAGTGGCTGAGGGGACAGCTCCATCCTCAGGGGTGTCTCCAGGGAGAGCTAGCCCTGGGAAAAGCACTGCTGTTCCCTGGGCAGGCTGCAGCCTTTCCCAGCACTCTCAAGACAGCACTGATTGCTTCCTGAAGCTGCCAAGGCTTTCTGCAGCGAACCCACACGACCTGCAACATCTATTTTCTTCATTCACATTGGGGTTATTGCTTCCCACCTCCAAACCTATTGGACAGGGATGCTCAGCACCTCTCAGAGAGCTTTTAGCTTTGCCACTTCTCCCCATTCCAGACAGGAGCTGGCCATGAAGCACCTGCTCCGCTGCTCAGTGATCCTGCTCATGAGCCACTTCACCACACACGGCTGCTGGTCGCACTCCCGGGGCCACTGGCTGTCCCAGCTGGGGCCATCCGCCTCCCCCGACACTTGAAAGCTCTGCAGTGTTTTCTTTTCATCAGCGGGAGCCGTGCTCCCGGCGCTCCTGGCCGCTGCGCTAATTGGAACAGGCTGGGCAGGCGTGGGGGGCTCGGCCGGAGAAAGTATTTTAATGAGGATGGAGGGTGCCTGCGCTGTTATCTGCTTCTTCTCAGAGCCTTTTGGCTGTGCTCCTCGGGAATTACAGCCTGGATTGCCGGGTAAGCTCTCTGGCTGGCAAGCCTCGGAGCCCTGCAGAGCACCACGCTCCGGCAGCCTCCCCGGCGGGCTGCCCTGGGCTCCGCACGCTGCTCCGGGAGCCAGGGACACGGCTCTGCCCGGCTCCCGGGGGACTGACCCCTGCCATCCCCCCGCCCCGGCGTCTCGGCAGCGGCCAGGGGAGCCGCCTGCACCACGGCTGCAGCTTCTGTGCCGGGTATTTCCCAGGATCAGCGAGCAGCAGGGACACCGGGATGGACGCCGGGCCGTTCACCCCGTCAGCCGCTCAGCCGCTCTCCCCAGCAGACGCCAGGTCGGGGCCGAAGGTGCAGCGCGGCAGAGGGGCTGGGACAGGCCAGGCGCTGGGCAGCTGTCACAGCGCTGCTGTGGGGGAAGCAGGGCAGCCGCAGCAGGATGCTCCGAAGCACACAGCCCCCCTGCTTTCAGTCATTTCCCTGCCCTGCAAACACAGGGAGAAGCCAGCCCAGAGCATGGACACGAGCGGGGGTACCCCCTCCCAGCACGGCTCCTGTGCCGGGATCTCCGGAGGGTCAGAAGCAGACAGCACCACGTCCCATGCCCTCCTGCCCAATCCCTGTCTCATGTGGAGGCCTCTCTGTCCCCCACATACTCGTCTGCACAAGGTTCCACCAAGGAAGGCCACCATGGCTGCCATTACTCCAGTGTGGAGCTGAGGCACAGTTGGAGTGAGTGACCTGCTCATGGCCAAATGGGAAGCACAGCAGGGCAGGGATTGACCCCAAGTGCCTCATCTTCCCCCAAAGCACAGCTCATCCTCCTAGAGCACAGAGCGGCTCAGCACTGAGCCTGACTCCATGCACGTGGCTCCGGCACATGGTGGCAGAGCTGTCCCCGTGTCACCGCCCGCCTGCGTGGGAGCACACACCGTGGGAAGGCCAGTTCTCCCCTCAGAGGACAAGGGACAGATTGAAACCGAAAGCCCTTGTTTTCCTTTTCACACTGCAGAGAGCTCAGGCCAAGTTAGCTGACATCAGTGGTCTCCTCCCAGAAAAGGGGGAAATAAACCTGGACCCGATGGTGGGAGAAGAAGGGGAGCTCCTGCACACAATAAATGGCAGCTCGCCAGCACACGAGAGCAGAACAATAACCCCACATGGCTGAGTGCTTGTGAACGGTGTCATTCCAGGGAAACCAGATCCTGGGCAGGCTCCCAAGTCAACTGGGGCTGATGCTGGCCAAAAACTGTGCTCCGTGCCATGTCATGCTGATGGTGGAGAGGGGTTGTGCTGGTCTGGAGCACATGCATGGCATGCCCGCAGGTACAGTGGAGCCAGGGAGAGATCTGGGGCTACATTGATTTACTGAGCATCGAGGTGGCAGAGCCCAAATATCCTACAGTGACCACACTGGGGAATAATGAAGGCTTATCTCTGCCAGGAGTTTAGAGTGCTCCCTTCTGGGTACCACGGAACCACTGTCATTCATGGCATCTACCTGCAAGGAAATGCTGGGGGTTTATGGCTGTGATTTGGGATAATCTAGTCTTTAGGGAGGGAGAATGACCAGGTCCCCTGCACTGTGAGGCCAACTCTGTCACTTACATGGGTCATTTCACCATCCTGCGCTTCAGTTTCCCCAGGCAAAAAGCACTGGACAAGGTACAGCCAGCTCCTGGGAGCAGGGCAGGAGCAGGGAGGCGTCAGGTGGCTTGCAAGGACCAGAGAGGACCAAAGACAGAGACCCAGTCCAGGGCAGGTAATGCTGTTTTCTTCCTCTCTCTCTGCTCCCACTCCCCTCTTTGCTCCCTTCTCCAGGCAGTGGGGAGCAGGATCCCCTGATCTGACCTCCTCCAAATGGGGGGCTCCTCAAAAAGGGCAGGTGAGACTGGGTGTGACCCCCTATTCCCCATCCAAAAGCCATTCCTGGCTGCCCCCCGGGCCAGGAGGTGACTCAGCTGACTGATCTTCTGTGTCTCTGCAGGTTTGTAACCACGTGAGCGAGTGCCTGTAAGGATCTCATTGCCCCGTGCTCTCTGAGCCACCTCTCACTGTAATCCCAGACGCAGTGGGGATGGACCAAACTCGGAGGAAGAGGCAGCTCCAAGAGTCTGGGAGCCAAAATTTACAATAAATCTTCATGCTTGCTGTAAACAGCCCCTGAGAGGGTATCACAGGAGTGAGGCAGCAGAACCCCCATCTGGAACCTCTGCCAGCTCAGGCTTGGTTTGGCAAAGAACATCATTGGCAGCAGCAAGAGCTGCCAAGGACCCCAGACTTGGCTCCAGCTCCCTGTCCTGGAGCTGGGTGCTGCTGGATGCTGCTGCTGGCAGCACCACAGCCTGGGCATCACCTCTTGTCCAGCCAAAAGAGATGGCTCAGACCGCGGCAGCCGCTCTCCAGGCTCCGTGCACAGGCACGATGGTATTTGGGAGAACATCTCACATCCTTGGGGGTTTCCTGTTTAATTCTCAACCTAAGGAACCGCAGCAAATGATCCCTGTCTTACACGCTTGTGGAATTCAGCGAGATTAGATTAGGGATGAATTCTTCCCATATTTCTTATAGGGCTGATATCTCTGCCCTGGCTTTCAGATTGACTTCCCCATCCCCGGCTCGTTAATCACCGGGGTGTTTGTGTCTCTGTCGTTTTCAATCCCGTTAACTCGGCTGGAGAAATCTATCTGTTCCAGCAGCCCATCGTGTCGAGCCAGTGACCCGTCAGGGCTGCCTGACCCTCTCCCTTTGAAGGCTGAGTGAGGAGTGGCCGGCAGAAAGCTGGGACACGCTCCACTTGGCAAAGAGAAAGCTCCCCATGGCTCGTGCATGGGGCGCGTGGCCGGCATGTGTGCGGGACGGCCGCGGTTCTGGGACCAGATCTCCTGCAGCACTTTCCCCCCTTCCCTCGGGCACGTGGCTGCAGATAAAAATGCTGGTTTCCAGTTTAGCAGAATTTTCCTGACAGTGCTCGGCAGCTGGATCAATGCAGTGATTCTTTAAGGGCAATAAACTTCTTAACTAAGGGCAGGCTCACCGGAGCTGCTTTCCAGTGGGGAGTGCATCCCATGGCCCAGCTGCCTTTTAGGGCTGCCATGCACTCAGGAGCCGTGATTCATGCCAAGTGTCGCCTTATTTCAGGGGCAGAAAGAAAGAAATAACCCTCTTTGTCTTACTCTAAGTTCTTGAAGTGTTTTGTTATCTGTTTCTGGGCACAAACAGCCATTCAGCCTTCTCCTTCATCCCTCACGCTGGGTATCAGCCCCTCGCACCCAAACACCCCCCCATCGCTCTCGGGACACTCAGGCGTGCAAGGCTCCCGACTCCCGGCCATCCATACCCAAGATCTGTGATGCTTCCAAGCAGAAGGATCATTAGTTAAGGGACTCCTTTGGAGAGCACCCAGCATTTCTCAGGCTCTGTTTCTTTTCTGCCTGCTGTATCATTTGACCCGAGTTTCCGAGAGCTGAGGCGTTGCAGAGGGAGGTTGAAGAAACACAATTTCCCTGTCCCAACAGATTTCATAAAGCCCAAGCAGAGGACAATTCCCCCACTGATCAGGGAGGCTGGTTTTTTTCTCCTTAGATCAAGGATGTCACGACTGTTTTGGAAGCAAATGATTGATTTTTATCTGGTGGGGAGGGAGAAATCTGACAAAGTTATCTCTGAGGAGTACCAAAGCCCCCAGCATGGGCTAGTGACAATTAGCCCAGTGTGGGGTTTTGGGCTGTTAAATCTCAGCAGCAAAGCAGAGCATTGAAGCCAAGAAACCCTAGAAAAACCAGCTCTGGAAACAGCTTTACTGTAGTAAAAAAGCACAAAACCTCCTGGGACACAAGTTACTGCATCAATAGATACAACACAAACGTAAGAGATGGTGGCAGGGGATTGTTCTTTAGGGTCCCTTCCAACCCAAACCATTCCATGATTCTATAAAGATGAGCAGAACTTTTCACGGCATGCTGGGGCAAACAGAGTGAGCTCTGCTCTCTCTGCAGGGGCTGGGGTAAGACCCGTCACTCAGGAGTTACCCTGCACGAAGCTGTAAAACGGAACGAAGCTGGCAGTGAAGGCAGAAGAACTCACGACTGATTAACCCCGGCTCAGCCTCCCGGGCTGAGCTGCTCCCCCTGGGAATGCTACCCCAGCCACCTCTCACGGGGAGCCAACCAAGGCAGCCCGGAGCAGCCTGGGCTGCCCAAGTTTGAGAACAATTAAACCCATCGCTCATTACTCACCGGCCGGCGGGATCCCAGCCGCGATGCCCGCCCTGCCGCCGGTCCAGCGGCTCCAGCGTCTTCTCCCGAAGAACCCAGAGCACCTGGAGGCTGGAGGCGGCAGGAGGAGCCGGAGGTGGGGAGGACAGCCGTGGGCAGCCCCTCATTCATACCCAGCCCCGGCTGCGGGACTCCTCCGTCTGGTCCGTCCCCTCCATGCACACACCGCAGTTGCCATCTAGCGGTGTGGGATTGGTGTGGCCGGAGCTGCCGGGCTTCCATGCAGTCACAGGGAAATCATTCGGCTTCTCCCGGGAAGTTCCATCCCTGCAGCTCGAGGATCACCTCATGGAGGGGGATAGGAAAGCACCGGATGATGAGCTCCTGTTGCGGATTGGGAAGCCAAGGAGCAGCGGGGTGGAGGGCAGAGGCTCGTGGAAACAGGCATCAGGGTTAGAAGGGAAAGCTCTGGTCCACGGGCAACTCCAGAGCAAAATATGATGGGAAGGGGAATCTGGGAGGATTTGGGCTCCAGTGCACGAGCACAGGGCAGCAGGAGCAGACCCAGATATCCAAGGACCTGATGTGTTAACTATACATTTCCCCTCGAATCTTGTGTTCACTTTTGAGCCCCTCATTACAAGAAGGACATTGAGGTGCTGGAGAATGTCCAGGGAAGGGCAATGGGCCTGGGAGCACAGTCTGATGAGAAGGAGCTGGGGGCTCAGCCTAGAGAAAAGAGGGTACAAGGAGTCCTTATTGCTCTCTACAACTCCCTGACAGGATGGTGGAGCCAGGGGGGCTCAGGCTCTTCCCCCAGGCACCAAGTGTGTTGCGGCTTAATCAGGACACAAGGACAGGACAAGAGGAAATGGCCTCAAGTTTTGCCAGAGAAGGTTTAGATGGGATATTAGGAAAAATTTCTTCACTGAAAGGATTGTCAGGCATTGGAACAGGCTGTTCAGGGAAGCGGTGGAGTCACCATCCCTGGAGGGATTTAAAAATCATGTAGAAGTGGCTCTTGGGGACATGGTTTAGTGGTGGGCTTGGCAGTGTTAACAGCTGGACTCGGTGATCTTAGAGGTCTTTCCCAGTCTAAATGATTCTGTGATTTACAAGGTGTTTTTTAGCTCCAGACAGGCTCTGGGCTGATCCTGCAGCCTGAACGCCCATCAGTGGCTGGGGAGCATGAGGTGCATTCCTGGAGCACATTGGGTTTGGTTTCATCTGAAAGGAATCTGGTTGATACTGGCCCAAGTCAGGCCTCTCCTGAGCTGCTCCAGGACACAATCCAAAAGTGGGGGAAGTCGTGAGATGGATTTCAGAAGTGCACCCCAGAGCCAAATTAATGGATCAGGCACAGCCCAGCAGAACTTTGGGGAAAAGGGACTTTGCTGTCTATGCAAGAGAGCTTCCTGGCCCCTCTACTATGCCCCAGAAATAGAAGGAGCCAAGGGAGTTACCTGAGACCCTGCTGAGGCCCTGGGGACACTAAGTGGCCTCAGGTGAGCCCCCATCCCCCCATCTGCTGCCTGCTGGACTGGGGACTCTCTAAGGCCAGTGCTGTGAGCACTCTCTCAGGCTGTGCTGCAGGTCCAGCCCGCTCTCCTGGCCAGACCTCAGGCTGAGGTGGGCACCCTCATCTCATGGATGGACCCTGGACAGGAGTTACAGGCAGCTTTGTTGCCAGCTTGTTGTGACAAGCTGGGGTGACCCTGCTCCTGCTGCCCCTCCTTAATGGGAGTCCAAAGCACCCCAACACAGGGGCCCCAGCTCCTCAGGCTGATCCTCTCCTTCCCTGGTGGTGGAGTCCAGCTTGGGGCAGTGTGAAATCCTGCTGTAGGTGGGCAGAGGGATATCCTGGGGTGAGAGATGCTCACCGGGTGTCTGCAGCAGCAGCAGCGGTGCCTGTGGGGTGATGGCTGGGACAGCTCCAGGCTGTTACCCAGCCCTCTGCCTTTTCTGGACCAGCCCATCCTTCCATTGTGTGGGACGGGGGACTCTGTCCCTGGGGGGCAATGCTCGCATTCCCAGCTTCCTTGCAGCACTCCCAAGCGCTCCGCAGGGAAGGAGGTGCACTCTAACAGCTGGACAGGACTGGCCTCCCCCGGGCTGCAAAGGCCAGAGCAGCACATACACAGACCCACACACCCACCAGCAGCAGCTTGGCCAAACCACGACCCCTTCAAAATGTGCTGGCAAGAAAAATCCACATGAAGCTTGGACAAGGGCTTGTGTCCGTGCTTATCCCGGCTATTCCGGGCACTGTGTGACTGACCGTAGTGTCATTCATCTTCCTTTGAAGCTTCGTGCTACCAAAAGGAAGTCCATTAAAGAGCAGCTTCACAAAGATTATACTTGGTGACATTTGAAAGCGTAACGTCCCCAGTACAGGAACAAAGAACAGAATGGTCTTTGTATGGATATGGATAAATAAGGAAATGGAGAACCTACATTAAAACGGGGGCATGATTTGAGCAACGACCTCCTCTGAACACTGAACTCCTGTTTCTCGAGTCTTAAAACATGAAATGAGCAAAACTGTTCATCATATTAATCTGGCATCTGAGGGGCAACCCCCAGCCTCGTCCTCCTTCCAGCAGCCCTTCTCTCCCTGAGGCAGGTCACTGCTGATGAGGGACGTACATTCCCTGGGTTCTCTCTCTTCTTCCCTTTTGCAAACACTTCCCCCAACCCAATTTACCGTTTTTTTCTACTTACAAAGCACAGCTCCAGCTCTTCACATCAATGTTTCACTTAAAAGGGCCTGAGTCACTGCTGTATCAATCTAATATGAATAAATATTGGAAATCTAAGACTGTCTACTTGCTTTACATTAGGAAAGAGGGGGATAAAAGCAGCTCTTGCTCCAGAGCCTCTCAGATGTCTGAAGCAGCCTCCTGCATACCAACCTGTGTGACTGATGGAGCTCAAGGATCGACACTCCCTGGGACAGGGGTCCAAGCAGCAGTGCCTCCAGCCCTCTAAATGGTGGATTTAACCTCCCCTTCGGTTCCACTCTCAGTCCAAAGCTTCTGTTGCCTGTTCCTTTTAAATAAAATAATCCCTTTGACCCCCTTGTTCTGCCTTTTTTCCCTGGGCTTTTTGTACACACAGTTCCATTCATCCCAGCCTTAGTGCTGGTTATGGGTCACCCCAGCCCTCCTCCTGTGTGTAACATCTGCACGCCAAGCAACTGCTCCAACACAGGACTTACCCCGTGAGTTGTTCTGATTCTCTTATTAGGACCTTCCAAAATTAAAATAAATTGTAACTTGAGCCATACCTGTCACCACAGGATGGCACACAAGGCAATGTGCTGAACACAGCCTCAGCAGCAGCACAGTGGTGAGTAATCTCTGAAATAAAAGCAAAATAGCTATAAGATATAAAGGTAGCTGCAATTCAGCTATGGCTTTGGGTCACCATCCTTTAAAAAATATTAAAGACATCAAAACCACAGCACCAAGGATAAATAGTTGGGGTTTCTGCATCACCGACTACGCTGCTGTTTTCCCAAGAGAATACGACATTTTCTGGTTCGGTGCTTCTTTGTAATGCTTTTAGCTTCTTTATCTGTTCCAGTCTGTTAATAACCTCGTTCCAGTCACCTCAACCCAGCCCCAGTGGAGGGCTCCATGTTCCCTAATCCTGGCTCTCCCCCTGCGGATGCACAGCGTGGGTAGATTTGTATGGGCAGTCTATACACACACATCTTCAAGGGAACACACAGGAGCTCACACCGGGTTACCTCGGGCAAGTGGAATTTAGAGGAATTAAGTCAGTGTCTATCCAGGGGATACCTTGATTTTCCATGGGCTGGCACCGGGATACTCCCTTACAGTTCAGGTGTTCCCAAGCCACACACAGCACATCCCAGAAATCCCACACTCCTGGGAGTAACACTGTGTTGCTCTGACCTCTTACGACACAAACAATATTCCTGGTTTCCCATAATCATTTACTACGATCCTCAGAATAGTAGAAGCAAACACACCAAGTATTTCTATGATTAATACAACTAACGGGAGGTAGATCTACCACCACAGACAGAAAAAGATTGGAGACGGATACATCCTGCAAGCAGATATTTTTAATTAAAGTTTCTTCCCCTGTTTTCACAGCAGTCTGTTCCTGCTTCTCTTCTGTTCCTGACTTAAGCCCTGGCAATGGGCCTGCAAGGAAAGTGTTGTGTTGCCTCTCCTTTCACACACGCACATCACAGACTAGAAGCAAGCAAGCACACGACTAAGCCAAGGAACATGCATTATTTAGTGTGGTCCATCTGTCCAAGGGAAGCTGCTCTTACATTTATCTGGTTTATTATCTTCTAATTAATCACGTATTACCAGTCGTTAACAGGCTTTCTCTAAGATGCATGTACCCACTTAGTGAATTAATAAAATCAGCTAATGGGTTCCCACATTTGGCAGATGTAAAGGCTCCCTCTGGGTGTCTTGGGAATGATTCTCTGTGGGTGCTCATTTTTGGCACACCCAGGTGCAGGTGCCCGACACACCCACGTGTAGGAGAGCCTGTGCAGCAGCTACAAATCTGCACCCCGATTCCCCTCTTCCCTCCCTGAAAATGATGCCCCATCACAGTCGTAGTTCTTCCCGCCTTGTGCATGGATAATTTCCAGACTTGACAGCACCAGCTTGTTATGCCACCACCATTGCTCCCTGTGTGGGAGTTCGTCCCCAGGAGCCCATCACCTTCCCCATCCATCCCTTACATGCCTGGGGCTCCCAGGAAGACTGAGGGTACTCAGTCCCACATATTTACCAGCACCATGCCCACCTCCACCACCCCTGGGTGCACCACCAGGGGCCACAATGCTCTGAGCAAGTCCTCCACGCTCCTCTGGCACTGCCTGTGCCAGAGACAAGGAAACACAGCTTGGACAGGTATTCTGCTGCCTTTGGAAGTCATTGGCTCTTGCAGGTGGCTCTTCACCTCCAAGTCTTGCTGTCTTCACGTATCCAGCTTCCCCTTCTTTGGGGTATTTGAAAGCAGTGTCAGGCGCTGCTCTCTGCCAGGTGAACAGGAAGGTGGTGGTGGGTACCAGCTCCTCACTGGGTATGAGATCTGCTCTCACCAGCCACTGCCAGTGGCACCATCCTTATCCCTGCAGGCCACACTCAGCCCTGTCATCCGTGGGCCCTGCTGGGCTCACACACACCAACTTTCCCATGCTTTGGTCAAACTGCCCCTGCTATGCATTCCTGCCCAGGAGCTGCCTCCACAACTTCCCAGGACAGGCCAGCAGCACCTGCTTGGCTTTTCCTCTGGTCCCCCAACACCCTGGGCCAGCATGGTTATGTCCCCACGAGGGTCCTCACACAACAGTGCCACCAGATCCAGCCCGCCCCACGTGGAATGTTCTGCCCTGGTTGGGACGCCCAGACAACACCCAGTGCTAATGAGGTCACCTTTAGCCATTAAGCTCTTGCTATTTATTGAGCCCCAATGACCTCATCAGCTGCCAGAATGAATCCCACACAGATCACTCCTGTTCCTGAATTTCTCCCAGGCCTTGGGGGCATCCCCTGCTCCCAGCTCCCATCCTGACCCAGGAGTACGTGGCACCAGGAGCATCTGTCCCTGACATGACAGGGAACACACTGCAGGACAGTGGCACCGCTGGCAGGGTCTCCAAGCTACCAAACCTGTTCCAGTCCCACTGACACAGCTGCAACTCCCAGGGACCTCATCAGCAGAGTGCAAAACACAATGGAAATCTTTCAAAGCATCACATGCTTTTAAAACACACCATTTCAGCCACAAGACAAGCACTGACAAATTTTCAGTTTTATTAAAAAAATTCTAGCAGCAAAACCTGTAACAATTCAAAAAACAAAACAAAAACAAAAAGACCAAACCTTCAAAAGAACATGACACAGAGAGAAAGAGATGGAGAGAGATCTGGGGTTCCTCCACCGTTCACTCGAGTTCCTTATAGCGGGCAAACATGACCCTCCGGACGGCGTCGCGGTAAGTCTCGTTGGACTGCCTCTTGGGGGGCTTCCCCGGGGCCCCCAGCCCAGGGCCCTTCCTCCTGTTTTCTGCCTGCAAACAGACACAGCTCGTGTTAGTGATTTCTCCTCCTATAAATAAAAAGCTTCCCTGGGCTGCTTCGGGACTGCTGACTGCTCCCGTGCGGATCCACGAGCAGAGGAAGAGCAAGCGCTCTGTGTTCTTCCAAAAGCTGGTTGGGAAAAACTACAGACCCTTTGTGGGCAACAAAAGCAGCCAGCGAATGCCCGGTGGGAATCAAACCCCAGGGATCAGCTGTGGAGGAGCGTACTGAGGAGCGGGCAGCCAAGGGTGGGCAGCCAAGAGGCAGCGCCGGCAGCCACGGGAGAGCCAGGATGGAAACCGAGCAAAGGAAAGCTCTGACGAGAGCTGGGCTCCAGGGGAGCTGTTTGCTGTGAGCCTGCATTGGCACAAGCTCAGCTGTTCTAACAGAGCTCCCATGGGCACTGGTACCTCGCCTGGAATTTCAACCAGTTTTCAAGGACTGGCTTTTGCAGCCCGCACCTGCATTATTCAGCAATACCTGCCTGGAGTCAGCCCAGGAGAGCAGGCCCGAGGCTGGAAGTCTCTCTGGCTTTTCAGTGCAACCTACCTGAATACCAGAGAGCTCACCAGTTGGACCGAGATCAGAGTTGTGTGGGGTCACATGGCTTTGCCCAGCATGGCTTGGAAGTGAAAGGCAAGCACATCTCTTCTGGCCTTTCTATGAACTGTATGAGGGCTGTGCTTTGCCATCAGCTCCCTATCCAGACAGGGAGCCCTGATGGGAGATCAGACCTCCCGGAGTGCGGCATTGGAGCTGGCTGTAGGACAAAGCCTGTTTTATGGGCACAGGGACCTCACCACGAGGACTGAGCAGCAGCTGGGGCCCGTTCCTGCTGTCTGCACTGAAGAGGGACTCTTGCCTCTTGCATGTGGGCTCAAGCAAACATGCGTCACAAAGCGTCAAATATTTGCTTTAATGATCTACTTGACCGCAGGCTGAGCGTCACCCCGTGAGCCCTGCTCCAAGCTGCCTGTCCCTCAGCAGAGCATGGACACCACAGTCCCTGGCCAGCCACGAACCTGCCACCAGAGCACAGCCCTGCTCACGTGGCCCCGGGCAAGGCAGAGCAGCCCCCGGCCCAGGCTGCTTCTCTGACAAACCCTCTGCAGTAAATTAAGGTCCACTGAGAGACCAGCCCGTCGCAGCAGGCAGGATCTACCTGACCCTGCCTGCCCCTGACATCCTTTGCCGAGGGGCCTCTGCTCCCTGTCAGGTGCTGTACCTCGGTATTATCTTCTGGTGTCCAGAGTCTGCAATGGCAGCAAGAGCCTCACAAGTGCTAAGCAGAGCAGACAAAGGGCACCGGGGGCCCTGTGGCTTTGGCTACGCTCACTCTTCTCCAGGGGAAGTTCACCTTTTCCCCCGGCTCACATAGCTGCAGTAAACTGAGCTGGTGACCCGTTCAAACCCCAGCCTGACTTTGAGCAGGTACTAATGAGATGCTCACACCCTTCCTGCTCACTGTTACTCTATTTTCAACACCTCCAGATCCGTATAAATTCAAACCTTGTTCTATGGCCAACATACTTGCAGCCCCTCCCAGCCTGCAAAGCTCATCAGTGCACACATATTATTCCATCAAGCGGGTGCTGAGATTTGCAGCCTGACTTGAACTCCCTCCAGCTGTCCCGGGACACATTATGGGCTGCAGGACAGTGGTGTGCTTTGAAAGGCAGGAAGACTCACCTCCACTGGTGATGCTGTGCCCTGCTGGTTGTGGCCAAAGCCCTTCTTCCACCCCGGAGACTGCACCATTCGGTTCCCTTTGTTGTTACTGTCAAGCCTTGGGTCATAGTCACTGCAAAAGAGTCAGAATCAATTGTCCAGTCTTGCAATGCTTCAAACACATGCCAGGGATTTTGAGTTCTGCTAATAGGACCTTCACTGACATTTCAGCCTCTCATGAGGGATATCCAAGTTTCTTGCCAGAAGCACACCGCCTAAGGAAACCACGACGTCAGATTCTGTGTGCAGGGCTCACACACCTTTGACTGCAAGATTTCTTGTCCCACCTCAGGGGGAAATACACCAGGGCACAGGAAATGAGCTCAGACTCCAAAATATTTACAGTATAAGTAAGCCAGGAGCCTTCTGTGCTTGTATTTCTTAATTAGAATCTTAGCAATAGCAAGAAAGCAAAGTTTAATCCCTGCTGCTCTGTTAGATCTTTCCTTTCTCCCAGTCCTGTGGTCATGGAGCTCAACAGATGCAGTGTTGATTTGGACACCCTTTCTCCCACCTCATTACTCATCCAAGACCACTAACCAAAAGCCCCAGTTTTGAAAACCTCTCAGCATAAAAGACTCTTCCTTCAGACAGTTTCTACCTTCTGGCTGCTGGTGACACTGCACACAAACAGTTTTAGTTTATCTACAGCTATTCCAGGAAAACAGAGGGAAGAGAAGATGTGGATGTTTAAACTGCAAGACACAGAGGAAAGGTCTCCTTCTGAGGTGCTGTGCCAGAAGAAAACAGGCACATAACCAGTTCTATCTTCAACACATGCCTGGCCGTTCCTCAGCCCACTGAACACGCGAGCTCACAGCAGGCAGGCCTGTCGAGAACTCCACACAGCACGCACTTTCTTCCTCCACCTACTCTGAACGAGATGGAAACAGCTCCCAGCGTTCCTCTGAGTCAGGGAACAGATGAAACACAGCTTTGCTCTTTCTTTCAATGGCTAGATGCCAGGACAGGAGGGCAGCAAGTGCCTTAAGGACGAGGTGGATAGGAACAGGCTGCATTCCTCTCTCTTGTGTCTGGCCAGGCACACTCAGACCCTCATCTCACCCATCCAGCACCAGGCAGCTTGTCTCTGCTCTGCCCTAAATCCATGTTTCCACCCCGGCCCTTTCCTGACCTCTATGAGATGTCCTGCAGCACAACAGGCTCACACTTTGAGGAACTCTGTCTCAGTCTGGCTGGCTGCTACTTTGCAGATCTACCCCACTGGCCAATTCCCAGCCTTGGTCTGCCAGCAGCACACATCCCATCCCAGCATCAGCATGCCCAAAGAGACCTAACCCAGAACAGCCATTACCTCTCTGACTCCCGGTCATATCTGAGTCGTTTCCTCTCTGGTGAATCCATCTGCTGGAATTTCTCTCTCCGGTCATTTCCTTTGTCTTTATGCCTCCCCTTTGCAACAGAAAGAACAAAGTAAGTACAGGAGCTACGAAGGATTCAATGCTGCAGGAGACTGTTCTGCATCCAGGTCTCATCTGATCCTCAGCTGGCTGGAAGGCTGCCCTGGGGACTCACAAACACTGAGTACTCACATCCCACAATCCACTTGCTCTGTTCAGATGCCATCTGTTGAGCTGACCCAGACCTGTTGTTGCAGCCTTCCAGCTACGGCACCAGGAGCAGCTCTCCCGTCCCTGGCCAGGCAGCAGCAGCCCATATACCCCATCAGTTTTAGATGGAAATTTGTGTCCCACTTAGCCCAGAGCTGGCTTGCAGGACAACAGAACCACACTCAGACCCTTCTGTGAGGAGCAAGATCTGCTCTTAGAAGTCACAGAGCTACCTACAGGTACTGGTGCAGAGTGAGCCCATAGTTCACTTTAGGGAGGCATCTGACGCCTGGTGATACCTGGTGCCTAAGTGCAGGTCTGCCTGGGACCACCACCTGCCCAGTGCAGAAGCACAAGCAGCTGCCTGCCCACCACCACAGACGTACCTCACGCTCTCTCTTCTCCAAATACGCCAGCTCCTGCTCAGACCGTTTAATCTTCATATGAATCTCTAGGTTTTGCTGGAAGGAGGAAGACAGAAGGCAGTGTCAAGCAGAGAACACAAGCTGTCAGGGTCATCTGCTCCACCCGCAAGGAGCACAGGTAAAGCAGCATGCTTTTTGTAGCTGCACTATACCAGGCACAGCAGCCTCTCCTGCAGCCCAGACTACCTGCTCCCCTCACAGAGGCCTGGAGCCCTTCCTCCCTGCAGTAAGGAAGGCAACCAATCCTATTTTAACCCATGTGCAGCTTGGCTCTCCTAAAAGCAAGAGCTCAAAGGCAGCGCAGAACATGGGGGTGCACGTGCCAAGTTCTTACCGCTCTCACACTCCTGTGTGCCAGCACCCCACTCTCCCCAAGCCGCAGCAATCTCACTACAGCTTACAAAGTCACACCTTGATGTTACAGCACTCTCATGGCAGGAACAAGCAGTTCACATAATGCTTTGAACAGAGCTTTGGGGGAACTTTGCCTGCTACTCTGTCAAATTCAGCACAGCTCTTCCCACCCAACCACTGCGTTTTCCCTGCAGCTCACAAAGCTGTTGAGCCAAAGGCAGCCCCCAGCGTCCCCATACCTTGTGCAGGTTGGAAAGCTGCTGGTGCTTGATGAGCACTTCCTTGTTGGGAAACTGCCTCCTGCAGAGCAGGCAGGCCAGCTTGTTCCAGTCAGTCAGTTTGTCGTCGCTGGCCTTGGCCTTCCGCGGCTGCTCCTCGCGCGGTGCCGGTGGGTGAGGGGGAGGCGGCAGCCACTGAGCCTGGGACTGCTCCTCCTCTTCCTCCTCCTCTTCGTTGTCGCTGTCTCCTCCATACTCTCCCAGAAGTCCTATCAGAGGGTTCACCACCTTGGGCTGAGGGAAGTGGAGAAAAGTGTGACAATTTGTAGCATCAAGCCTGCTTGGCCAGCGGGACTTTGCTTCCCCCAGCCCATCTCCCCGTGACTCCTGTCTCTGTTCCAGTCCAAGAGGCAGAGAGTTGCTTCCCAGCAGCACAGGCAGGGAACAGAGAGGAGCTGGCTGGCTTCTTTCTCTTCACAGCACAGGATGGAAGCCCTTCTGCTCTCTAGACAGGCTGTGCTTTGGTGCCAGGCTTTTCCAACTTGCCACACACCTGAGCACAAGAAGCCAACCGAAGCCGTGGCTGTTTGGCAGCGAGCTGCTGTCACTCACTCCCTCTAGAAATGGAGATCAGTGAGATTTGGCCTTCCTCAGCCTGGAGGTGGCTGAAAGAGTTTTCTGCCTTAGGACTGCTTGAGTCAGATCCTGCTTAAATGCAGGTATCAAATTTCCCCGTGCTAGAAGGCCACAAATAAGGTCAGACTTAAAAAACAAACTGCCTTCCATCCCCAGCACTCCCTCCTCTGGCATGAGAAACATCTCTGGCACCTCTGGCACTCACAGTTGCAGCCAGGCTGTGCTGAACCTCTCTAGTCCTGTATCCAGGCTCAAACAGGGCAAAATGCAATCCTATGGAGATACTTACCGGGGCTGCACTCTCTTCCTTTTTCACAGAAGGAGGTAAAGGTTTTTTAAAGACATCTTCTGCAGAGAACTTCTCCTCTCCAGTCTCAGTCTGAAACAGTCGAGATCAGGTGTTGAGACTGCCATAGCATGGACTCAGAGCACACAATAACTAAGCACTCATTCAAACAGGCCTCCAAGGAAACCAGGTGGTCGGCAGAAATGAGGAGGTGGTTTTGGTGGGAGACATTCCCATTCTGGGGAATCCAGAGCTCTCCTGGAGCCACACTCTTGATTTCAGAGACAGCTGCAGCAGCTCACCATGCTGTCCCAGCCCACCCCACTCTCACTCTCTGCTACACTGTGATGCTGACAGTGGTCCCAGTCGTGCCTCAGACCAGTGAGGGAGCTGGCACAGGGCCAGGTCATATCTGAGCACCTCTCTGTGTGCACAAAGGACATGAAGACCAGGTACAAAACCACCCTCACTGCCAGACAACACCAATTTTCTCTGCTGTGACTGTGGACAACATATGGCCAGGCTCAGCCAGCATGGCAGGGTTCCCAGGATCTTCTTTATCCTGGACAGAGGGCACCAGAGACTGCAGTCAGCACTGCGACAGGATGAGCCTGTGATACTCAGCTGTGTGCTCAGCAGCACAAACAGTAGGCTGGGGTGACACTTCACTTTCACACATTTTACAGAGAACTGGGCTGGAGCCCTGGACAGGCTCCAATTTAGTGGCTCATGAGTTACTCATACTTGACCAGGGAAGACAAGTGTAACACCTTACCAGGCCTGTGCTCTCATCCTTCTTCACAGAGGGAGGCAATGGCTTTTTGAAGACATCTTCTGCAAAGAATCTCTCCTCTCTGGGCTCATTCTGAAAAATTCAACACTGGGCATTAGGCCAGCAGCAACACAGGGGTCAGAGAGTGCACAGAGCAATCAGGAAGCCATTTCTGAGCATCCATGGAAAACAGGCAAGTGGGAAAAGTGATGGAATGTCACCAATTTCTACTGGAGATGCTTTTACTGTCCATTCAGACATGACCATGTTTCTCCTAGGTCAGAAGCCCTGAAAGCCTCCATACCCAATGACTCCTTGGTCGGCTTGTTACCAGCCTCAGGGATAATTCCAGCCCTCAAGGCCCAGCTGCCCAGGACTGGTCAAGCCACTGAGCACATCCAGACCAACAGGTAAGGAATAACACAAAGTTTCTGCATTGGTGGCTAAATCATTTCTACCAACTCTCCTGGCATTCCTCAGGCCCTGTCAGTATCACAGCCCTGGGCTGTGCTCAAACATCGCTTTGGGCAGTTACTCCCAACCAGCAGCTCCCACACAGGGAGACAGGATTTTCTCACTGGGAGCAGCAGTGAAGGGCACTGCCCTGGGACTGGGGGGGCAGAAACTGCAGTTGGGGGAGAGCTGAGTCTCCATCACCATCTGACTCAGTGTATTTAAATGTCTCTGCTAGTTTTTTGTTGTCTCTATTACAATAGCTGGGTGCTTTCAGCCGTGTGAGTGAAACATGTCTCAGTTACCTGGATGTGTCTGAATCCTTCACCATAAGATAGGGATGAGAAGCTCTGGATTTAATGTCAGGAGAGGAAAATTTCAGGAACTTACTCCCACCTGGCTGGACAACCACCATGTTCCTATCCAGCTGCTGACCCCGCTGTCCTCTCTCACTGTCCCTCTGTTTTTGAATCCTCTAATTACTCTCTATTTTCTAACCTCTCTTCCCTCAGCCTCCTGGCCTCAGGTCATTCTGATGCCTGGAGGGAGTTACCTTAGCAGAAGTACTTTTCCCTTTGTCCTTTTTGTCCCTGTTGTCCCTGCCGTGTGGCTCCTTCCTGTCACTGTTTTGTTCTTGGCTCCCATGCCGCCGCCTTCTGCTCTCCGTCGGGGGTGAGGAGGTTTCCCGGTCTATTGTGACTTCCCTCTGAAAGAGGCATTTGGAGCAGGCTTAGCCCAACCCCTGCAATCTTCTTACTGGGCTTCTTGTCCTTGCTGGGCTGGGGAGACCAGCACAGTAAGAAGGGACTGCAGAGGGCAAAGGCTTCAGAACTTTGCTGGGGCAGAAGACAGCTGAGCACAGCCAGGTCACCAGAGCACTGCCCTGCTCTCCCACAACATGGACATCCTCAGCATCATTAAAACAAGATTATAGTTCCAGAAACTCTCTGCTGATGGCTCTGTTTTGGATTCCTTATAGCTATTGCTGGCTAGGATTGAGAAGCAAAGAGACCACAGATGAAAATAGAGCTCTGCTGTCCATTTTTTATTACAGACAGTCACATATCACATGTCTACAGCAAAATTTAGCAATGATGCTCTGCCTCTCAGTCTACCCGAGGAAGAGCAGACCAAAAAGCCCCCAAAGGCAGGGCTTCAGAGGCCAGAGCCAGCTACAGCTGGTTCAACACATAGCTAATGGATTCCTAGCCTCTCATTAAGTTGATATTTTGCAATGTGCATCCCTTTCACACAGGTCAGAGGACAGAGTGCAAGACACAAAACTGCCTCCGTACTGCCCTGTACTGGCTTGTCTTCAGGATCTGGCTGCAAAATCCCTTCAGAGCAGTTTGTAAGAACATATTGCACGTAAAGCTTCCTTCCCACACACTCACCTGAGTTCTGGGGTCATAGTATGTCCCAGCTATGGGATCGTAGTAATTCCCAGTGTCAGGATCATAAATGTATGTGGACACATCTGATGGTGCTGAAGAGAGAGACAAGAGTTAGCACCACAGGCTTCCAAAGGCAGAACTTGCCTTTCACAAAGACAAAAGCACAAACAAACATTACACTGGTGAAAGGATCAAGAGTGGGAAAGAATAATTTTTTTCTCCTGGCAAGAGAGGTAGGAGTATCTTCATATCACTTGACCTACATCATCTTTTCTTTAAGAAGTAAGAGGGGTGATGAGTTTTCACAATTCTGGTTTAGGACTCCGGCAAAACTTCCACATCAAAACATATTTACAGGGGTTGTGCTGAGATCACAAGACCACAACGCTTGGTCATGAAATTCAGTAATTTCCCCAAGAATGGGGTAATGAGTATCTACATCCACCCACCCCTGTGAGCAAGGAAAAGCTGTTCTCTCTCAAACAATATCCTGTTTAAAGTGATGACACTCCCCACACCCCTTCTACCCTGAGGGCCCATGAAAGCTCAATCGAAGAAAAGGGAGTGAACTATTTCTACAGGAAAAGCCAAAGGCCTTAAGGGTAGTAGGCCCATAATGTCAGGAATGCTTCTCATTTCCAAAGTGTCCTTTGACAGACCTCAGTAACGCTATATATAAGTTAGTGAAACAATCAGGAGTGCTCTTCCAGCTACTGGCATTGCTGCATCAAGTGTATTTTCTTCTGTCTCCTCTAGTAACTGCCAGGCTGATTTTATCCCATCAGTTTTCCACAACAAGGAAAAATAGGCAGCAAGTTTCCTTTATCTGCATGTAGTTTCACACAGTGAGAATAGAGAGAAACACATCATCAGATAGGAAAATGTGACTAAACAAAGTTGGCAAAGGAAATCACAAGTGGGTGTAGCAAACAAACCTACTCTTAGCCTTTAAAAATATTTTTGGGCTGATTTCTACATGTCAGTGCCCTTTTAAGGAAGAAAAGTCTCCACAGTAGGAGTGAAGCAGAGTTTAACTTACACTGTGCTCTGGTGCGTCGCTGTGATTCGCCACCCCTCCTGTCTCTCATGCCCCTTCTGCCCTGGAGTAAGTGAACAACACAAACAGATCAGAGACTCTTTAACAAACATCATATTGCTTCTCCTCCCTCTCAAAGGCCCGAAGTTCGGGAGAAGGGCTCATTTAGCCACCCTAAATAGAGCACAAGCAGACACAGCTTTTCATCTGCAGAGCAACGGACAGTGTCAGAAAGCACGAGATCTCTGCAGCTTCCACGAGAGGTGCTCATAGCAATCCATATGGAAGCCTTCACCCCACCCAGTACATGGGAACAGTCCTGTAGTCTAGTAACAAGCACCAGAGACATTCACTCTGGGAACTGAGAGCAGTCATCAGTGAAATCACTCTGTAAAGTGTGGCATCGAGTAACCCAGCCCAGACTCCCTCCAGCAGCACTGACTTGCACTTCTATGCACACGATAAACAGTGCGAGGGGCAGAGCAGCAGTGGGCACATTTGAGCATCATCACCCCATCTTCAAACGTGGTGAAACATGTTCTGCAGTATTTCAGCAGCCCAAAGAGAAAAAGCCTAACGCAGCCAGGCCCATCACCCACCCGTGCTCCCTCCCTTTCAGCAACCTGCAGGGAAGCTGTGCAGACCTACCGGGCCATAGTAAGAATTGTCACCGTGCTCCCCATAGTCATTCCTGTTGAGATAAAGGTTGCAAGTTAGTGTCAATTTGGTTTTACATTAACCTCAGTATATTCAAAAGGATCAGCAGGACCAATAAAGGCGGAAAGACCATCTTTTCTGGCCACATGCTGGACAGTGTCCATCCCAGGAGACAGACTTGGCAAACCACTGTCTCCATGAGAAATATGACTCCACTCTGCTGTGTCTACAAAGATGGATTTCTCCACATGTTTTTTAAAAAGCTGAACCCACTAATTCCCTCAGAATGGGATTTGATGGTTGGACAACAAGATGCAATATGATCACTAATCCCATTCTGCTCCATCACTGAAGCTTCCTCAAGCTTCAATGCCTTCACTTCCCCAACACATTTTTTTGGTTGTAGGAACATCTGTGCTAACTCCCATGCCAAACTTTAAGCACCTGCTCTGACAACACAGTTCTACCCTCACTGCACATCACAAAAAGGACAACCCCACTGCCTCATCTGTTTGTACCTTCTCCTCCCTGTAGCAAGATTCACTTCCAACGTACGCCCATCAATGCAGATCGGGGGATCCAGGTTCTGCAGTATCTTTAGCAACCTCAGCGCCTCCTGTAAAAGGAAAAAGAAAGTCACTTTTCATGAGAAGGAAACAGCACATTTTCCAAATCCAGTCTGCCTGAAAGGAATGTCTTGTGCTCAGTAGGACAAGAAACACAACACTAAATATCATTAAGTGGCAGTGAAGGGTATTTAGGATGTGACAAAAGGGACAAATGCAATGTGAGGTTCTCTGCTTGTCCTGTGATCACTTTTCAGCAGCCAGCTGGGGACTGCATTCTCCTAGGGCTGCCAGACAGTGCAGCACCATGGCTGCTGCTGGCCTGAAGTGTTTTGGTGAACACCCTCTGGACCAACATCAAAGAACAGCTATGGAGTCTGGGAGCCACCCAGACACAGAAAATGTGAACCCTCCAACATGGGACAGTCTGTTAATTGAGATTCTTGCCTTCTACAAACAAAAACCATTGAGTTCGAGTTCTCTGCAAACAAAATATCTATGCAAGAAGTGTTCAAGTTTAGGAGTGGCTACAAAGAAATGTACTGAGGTGAGAAAATCAGTGTCACAGCTTGTGACAACAATCAGTCTTGGACTCCTAAAGCCAGAGAACAACAGCTGTACCAGCTAATTCCTGTACCTGGTCAGACAAGCAGAAGAGAGAACTTGCTCCAGCACAGGAGCCTCACAAGTACAGCAATTTCTTGTATTCCTGTGGTTTCTCTACTTCTACAGACTTCAGATGCCAACAGAGGGAGCAGGTGAAAGCAGGAAACTACTTACAGCGTGGGATTCCAGTTCGATGAAGCCATAGGTCTGCCCCATCCGCCCAGCCTTGTTCTTCATGATGCGCACGCTGGACGTGGACAGACGCACGTACGGGGCCAGGAGCTCCACAATCACCTCTGGTGGGGTGAATCGAGTGATTCTCTTCAGCATAATTGCTGAGAGACACAATCAGGGAGGTGGCCCGGGAAGAAAAAGTAGCAAAAAAAAGGTAATTTAGAACCAAGTTTACTGTGACTAAACCCACTCAAAGTAAGAGCATGGTTTCTTGCAGTCGAGTCTCAAAGCCATAGCTTTTTTCTCTCCACTTTGCAAGATGCTCGGAGTATCACCTCCAGTTGCTAACCTTTCCTTCCCAGAAAACAGAGTAGGAAGTAGCCCCTTCTCAGAGCTCAGCCCAGGGTAACTGCTGGCCCAAGAGACTTTTGAAGCTGCAGTAAGTTAACTGCACCACCCTGAAGCCAGCTCAGCCTGAATTCATTTTCCTAAAGACAATTTGCCAGCACCTGTGAAGCTGGACAGCCCTCCATTTCCCGATGCCATAGATTTGCACAACACAGAAATAGCCTCCAGAGGCTTTAGTGAAATGCTGCCCTTTCTGCAGATGGCCTCATGGAGTACAAGCAAGAGGAATCCAAAACTCGTCTTTGTGTCACTCACTTCTGCTGCCTCCACCATCTGGTGGCGTGGCTTCCTCTGCTTCCCTCTGAGAGGGCGGCTCCTGGTGCCGGTCCATGTCCCTTCTCTTCTCCTGTGAGGGCCGACGCTCTCTCCCTTCATCTCTCTTCCTTGGCTCCTGTTCCTGAGGCTGACATTCCTGCTGTGGAGCAGGAACTGAGGGCTGGAGAGGCTGCTTTGGAGATCCTGGTTGACCTGACAATTCTTGCTCAGGTGTTTCAAGCTTTGTCTCTGCTATTAGAGGAGAAACGGACTGGTTTCACACAGGAATGTTTCAGCAGGTATTTTTCTTCTCCTATTTTCTGGCCCTTGCAGCAGTGCTCCTTATAAAAGGCCAACCTGTACTGCCTGTTGCATATCCACTGTCTCAACACTTGGCAGACACAAGATTTATTCAGGTACTGTCATGCTTCACTGCCTTGTTTTGTGCTGGGCTCTTTTACAAGACTTCCTGACAAAGACAAGAGGGTTTCTGGCCTCCTTTTAGGATTGGCTCTTGCCTGAACAAACAAGAATCAGGGATGGATTTAGACATATTCCTCCCATGTCCAGGACAACCTACATGGCAGTGATACCCTTACTATCCACGATGTACTCCTGGTCACCCACAGCTAAGCAATACCAACTAGTAACTGTCACCCTGTCTCTATGCTAGAGGAAACTGGGTTCAGACCCCCTTGACCACTGAGTGAAACACATCCATAATACAGTCACAGATTTTATCAGGTGCCTGCTGACCACAGATGAGGCAGAAACAATGTGGGAACACCCTGCCCCCCCACGCCATTCAGAGAAGATAAACCCCAACGAGTTTCTGTGCTTGAAGGCCTCTGAACGGCCTGGTTTCACTGCAAAAGAGATCCCTACCTGCGCTTCTAACACTGCTGCAAGGGGAAGCCAAATCTGTGAGGCTGCAAAGGCAGATACCACCAGCCCTGCACCTGCTGCTGAAGCCTCCTCCCACAAAGAGAAGGAAATGAGGGTGCAAGACGTGGCACAGTGAAGCTTCCCTCTTTAATGTCCCTGAGAGCAAGTCCCTGCTCTCATTCTGTTTGGGCAGTGGGCGGCATGGCAGAACACACGATGATTTTGCACAGAACTGTTGGGAAAGCTTCACAGTGCCTTTCGTGGCTGCCAGCACAGCTCACCTTGGACAGGCTTGTACTCATTTGTCTGCAGTTTGTAGCACGCAGAGTTTTGGCTACAGAACCTCATGCAAAATTTGGACACGAAACCAGCTTGCACCTGCAGCTGTGAAAACTGCCTGTGCAAATCACACAGACATGAGCACAACCCCAGAGATGGGGAAGGCAACTCTCTTACTGAATTCTTGCTCGGCCGACGTGTCCTCTCCCTCAGCACCACCTCTGGACTCTGGGCCTGCTCTGCTCCCTGTAAGAGAGGCACATTAAAGTCCATTTCACACCCATCAGTCACAAAGCTGCACTAACCACTATAAATGCCTACAGAGAGTCGTTTTGTTCCACCCAGTCATAGAGAGGTTACCTTATTGCACCCTTTCCCAAGAAAAGCAGGTCAGTAAGAAGCATTCACCACAATCTGTCTTCACAGCAGCTTAAAGGCTCTGTTTAATTTGCTCCTGGGCAGTTTCATTACAACCCACAGCTGTGTTGGGCCAGCTGTGTGAATTTTGCATTCACAGCACTGATGGAGGAGCCACAGAGCACAGAAAGCACAACAACAGCTTCAGTAAATAGAGATCTGTGCATCAACAGTTGATGTATCGCCCTTCTGCCCGGGGCAGGAGGGCAATACATAGAAGTCTGCTCAAAGAAACAGAGTTAAGGTTTACACAGTGGCTGGAATGCACAGGCAGTGCCAGAGGAGTGTGGAAAACTCACTCATGGCACTGTGACCCCAGGTGCTGCACCCAGGGATGGTGAAGGTTGGCTCAGCCATCATCCCAAAGAAATCAGTTCCTCAAGGGAAGTGTGTTTTGGCTTTTGTGTCCTCCTACCTCAAGAAGAGGTGCTGGTGGGGTGAGGAGAAGCTCCTGGAGAACTCCTCTCGTGCATTTTTTACAGCCAGCAAGGTGAGTTCAGCAGTTCCAATCCTGGATTCACCTCTAATCTCCTCTCCCAAGCAACAAGTGATAGGATGAATGGAAATGGTCTCAAGTTGCCCCAGGGGAGGTTTAGGTTGGATATTAGGGAAAATTTCTTCACCAAAAGGGTGGTCAAGGATTGGAACAGGCTGCCCTGGGAAGTGGTGGAATCACCATCGCTGGAAGTGTTCAAAAAACATGTAGGTGTGGTGCTTAGAGACATGGCTTAGTGGTGGGCTTGGCAATGACGGGTTAATGGTTGGACTCAATCTCAGAGGTCTTTCCCAACCTTAATGATTCCATGATTCTGTGATCCTAATCTAAGAGTCTCAAAAGTGAGGCAAATCAGAGTGACACTAAAAACATGCAGCTGCATCTCCCAAGGAAGGTTGGTTGAGGGGAAGCCATCTCACCTGTGGCCAGCAGTACCCACTGACAGTCCCAGAGGACACACAACCCTAATTCCATGGATGAAGGACAATACCAGAGCAATAGGAGGGAAAGGCTGTGAGCAGTAAGACCTCTCCACCAAGCCTCGCAAGAGCAGAGAACCTGACAGCGACTCATTGCATGTAATATCTTTAGTGTGGACAGGCAAAAAAGGGTCTAAGTGAAGCAAAACTAACAATCCTCCTACACAGTGCCCAGCTAGTCCACCAAGAGGGATGCCACAGGAAGTGAAAACTTTCACAGAAGTGAAACTTACTTGTCAGGATAGATGAAACTTTCAACCGACCAAGCTCAGGGGACCAGATATACTCACCATCTCTTGGAAGCTTGCAATAGGAACAGGAAGATCTGTAGCCCACAGTACACACCTTACACTGCAATGGAAGATGGACAGCATGAGGAAGTCGTGTTTTGAAGGCAGTGTGTACAACCTGCTCCAGAATTCCAGACTCTGCAGTGCGCTTTCACAAAGCAGCAGCCATGAAAAAGTTACAGTGATGGGTAATGGCAGCAGGGGCCTTGGTTGGAATTGCAGAGAAATGCTCATATGACTCTCAGCTGGGTTTGCCTTGGGAACAGGGCTTTCACACAACTTCTGAGCACAGATTTATTCTCTCGTCCTTGAGATGGGACTCCTCCCCCTCTCAAGTGATGCTGGGTCAAAAGCTCCCTGCTAGGCACAATGTTGATTCAAAGGGTCCAAAGTTACATTGGCATTCTCTAACCTGAACTCACCCCTCAAGCAGTGACGAAGTCCTTATCTGAGCTGAACTGTAGATACTGATGTCATTTGGAGAGTTAATGATGAGGTGTCTGCTAACCAAGAGGCAGAGCTGTACAGGCTTGGATGGTTATCCCACCTAGAGCCACTGTGGGGAGAGCCCATCTGCACAGCTCTCTCCAAACACAGCATTCCTGACTTTCTCCTTAAGCTCTCTGTAAATGCATTGCTTTTGTTTCATAGCAATTCTTTCCTATAAATGAAGCCTTGTGAATGCTCTGGGCACAAGGAAGCTCCTTCAGGCCATGGCTACACACACGGCAACAGTGGGGACATACAGTGCAGCCTCCTCAGTGCACTGAGGGCTGTTTGAAACCACTGCCAGAAATTTGTGTCTCCCTCTCTGTAGAGCTGCAAGCAGAGATGGGACACTGAGCAACAGCTCTGCTTGCAGCTGAGTGCATCCAGTCAGCTGGACGAGAGTCTCTGTAGCCCAGGGTGATCCAGTGGTCAAGGTGGGCCTCTTAGTAGAACCAATCTCTTCATGTCCTGCTGCAACCTCTCAGCCCGCCGTCAGTGGGAATGCAGGCAACAGTCCTGTCCTTTCTCCAGCAATCACCTCCAGCCTGCTGCAGCCACAAGTTCTGTGCTGGGAGAACCTTGGGGAGGGCACAGGAACAAACTGACCCTTGGGCAACTGTGCCTTCCCAGAAATGGGCCAGCTCCAGCATGCACTAGACTTGGATCGTGCTGCCTAGACTTGGATCCATTTCCATGCTTCCTTTCCTGCTACACTTTCTACAGTCACAGCTAGACCACAGGTTCCTGTGTGAGGCAGAGGGGTGGTTACACACATGAACCAGAGTGAAGCCTGTTCCATTCCGGTCAGCGGAGTCACTGTCTCGTTGTGGTTTTTAAGGAGAAAGGATCCACACGCTATGTTTCCCACATGTTAAAAAGGAACCACTGCACAGGGACAAGGCTGCTCTGTGCACAAAAATCTGGCTACCTGTACCAGAGCAACATGCACTCAGAGGCAGGACCAAAAACAAGGTAGGCAAAGGCACAGTTTAGAAGTGGCAAGAGCTTCAGGGCAGGTATTAATCACTCGGAGGGATTTTGGCCGCTGAGCAAATAGCTAAGACTCCTCTGAGCTGCCACTGCCACGAGTGCCAGCAGGGGAAGCACAACACAGCTCTGAGCACATACTTACACGTTTGCAGCGCCAAAACTCTGGGCATGGAGTGTATTCAAGGGTCACTTCTTTGCCACCGATCGTAAGAGTTCCCTGTTGAGACAAGGGGGTAAATGACGAACGTGCCCAGCACACGCAGGTTACTCAGAGGCAAAGAAAGGGGTGAAAGCTCTGGCTCCTAAAGGTTTTGCAAGTGAAACAGGGTGAAAGGAGGAGAAAGCCTCCCAGTTCAGTTAGCTGGAGCTTTGCCATGGAAGTGGGAGGGAAACAGCCTGTGCCCTGCTCTAGCATGAGGCTGCAAGGCTGTGTTAGGCAGCTCCAGAGGGATCAGGCAGGAGAGGCCTTGCCACATCCCAGGAAGAGAAGAGACAAGTAACTAGAGTGGGAAACTGCTTTAACCTGCTTTAGTCCAGGTACTGGCAAGGGGCAGCTGGACAGACTCCCTCACGCCAGCCACCACCAGGTTGGCCTTAAGGCAGCTACTCGAGGAGGAATGCGTGGAAAAATCCTCTCAGGTGAGAGAATTTTCATACTTGGGTTAGTCTTCATGCCAGTCACGAAACCACAGCTTTTCTTCAGAGAAATACACCAGAAATCTGCCACTGGCCCTGCTCTGCAGCCAGCCCTTCCTTGCCGAGGCTGGCCTCGAGCACCTGAGCAGCAGCACCTGAGGGGCTCCATTGCCCACAGACACACTGCTTCCAGATCCACACGTGACGCTTTGGAGAGGTGCCAACACACCCACAAGTTGTGCTGAAATGCAGATAAAATGGGTCATAGGTACAAGTCCCCCAGCTCCTGCCCGGAGCAGCGATGATTCCTGGTGGCTCCCATATGCCATGGACAACAGGCCATGCCTGGGCATGCAGGATGCAGGCAGGCCGAGTCACAGATGCACATAGCCATGAGACATCTCCTGTCACTGCAGGCACTGCCAGCCCAGGCAGTATGTCAGATTGCCCAATACCACAATTTGAGATTTAGTATCAATAAAGAGACCCAGACCCAGGTCTCCCAAGTCCCAGGAGAGCAGCTGCCTGATAGCACAGACAGATGTCAGGGAGCTCTAAATGGTTCCAGCCTATTTTGGGGACCTCTGCTGAGTCAGAAGTTTCCCAGGTACTCTGACCCAGTAGCCTCATCACGCAAAAACCCCCAGTGCAAACCATGAACATGAGAAGACAAGTTCCTAGAGTTATTATTCAGAAGTCATGATACACCCATGCATAAACTGCTGTGCAGAACGTGAAGGAGATGCTAGGGAATATGCAAAGTGGGAGTGAAGAGTTCATAGGAGGGAATCACTGAGTGGCAGTACAACAATCCTTTAACTCCTACGAAAGAACACGGGCAGGGTTCCACCACCTCTCCTCTTCACATCCTCCCTTTTATGGACCAAAGCCATCCTTTCCTAACAGGCCTATGTTGAACACTCTGAGGGGTTCCTTTCTGCCACCCAGCTGCTCAAGCACTGCTTTCCAACATGGATTTGCCTTTGCCTGACAGAAAGCCGAGCCATTCCCAGACCTTGCTGAAGGCTGCTGTGCACACCCAGAGCACACTGCTGCACCTCTGCAGAATCTGCTCAGGGTTTATTCACAGCAGGGAGTATTGCACACTTTACATGTCTACAAGAGGGTTTGCACTTTCTTTAAGGCACTTGAGGAAACACAAGTGAGAAACAGAAGTGGAAGTCAAGGCTGTCCCACTGGGAATATTGGTCCCTCTAAGACAGACACGCTTCCTCTCCCAAGCAGGGCACCCATCACATCCCAGCACACACTCAAGAGATGGGCAGTGCCAGGAGCAGGGTAGGAATGCCCACGTGTGCCTCAGGACACACTGAGCAGAGGCAGGAGGAGAAGGCAGGGTGCACATCCTCATGAGCCCAGGGAAGTCCTCAGGAACAGCAGCCCCTCAGCAGGCAGCTGCAGCCCTGCCTACGAGCTCAGGAAACAAAAAAACTCGATTAGAGAACACCTCCTCTGGCAGGGCAATCCATCACAGAGCTTCATCCTTCTACCAGCCACTGAGGACGAACCTTGCCAGAAAGCCTGAAGATTATTTTTGGTTTTATGGAAAATGGTATTTAAGTGCATGTTGTGCTGGCGGTGCTGGTCCCTTCCGCAAATTCCATTTTCGGAGGCTGCAGAAAGTGTCACTTGCATAATTACTCCCTGATTTCCCTAACACCCTGCTGATTGCCTGCTCACTTTTTCAGCAAGCTCTCTCTCACTGATTTCTTCTTGATAAAGTAATTTTCAAGGTTGCAATCATCATTTAACTCCCCAAAATGAGTCTTTCACTTAGGACACACATTGTCAGGATTCAGTAGCTTTGAATTCCTCATTCTCCCATTTCGTTACTAGATTCCATCACAAATATTTTCAGAACCTTTATTTCTTCTAGTGCCTGTCTCTGCTTACTCTTCTTCACCTAGATCTTCCTTTACTGTGCAAAAATTTTTGGGTAATACTCTAAATTTCAGTCCAATTGAGCAGATTTCAATTGAGCGGATCTTGGTGAAATCACAAACATTTTCTGACAATTTCAGGGAACAGTGCTGGGGGGGAAAAAGGGTAAGCTTAAAGTATGCCACATATAGTGTCTGGCACCATATCTCTTCCACATTCAGGCATTTTATCCTGGACTTTTTCACCAACCTGCACTGTCTGTTAATTCCTCTGCATTTTTAATACCCTGTACTTCGGAGCAGCTTGGCTTTTTCTAAGTCAGAGTGAAACAAAAATGTCTCTCTGGTCTTCCCAGTCAGGAACCTCCCCCTCATAACTAGCAGTAAACACAGAGTTGACTCACCAGTGAAGGGTTTAAAAGGCAGCACAGCTTTGCAGTACTAGGACAGCAAGCTCTCAGCCATGGAAATACCCAGATTTCCAAGGGCATGAACAGATTCTACTGTTTTCTGAATCGCCAAATTCATCAAAACAGAGCATCAGGACTTTACTGCTGGGAGCAATGATTTGTGCTACTGTTTGATACCTTTCAAACACAGTTATACATGGATTTTTTTGCTTAAAGGTCGTTGGAGATGCAACACTGGATTCTAATCTAAGTGATACAATTCAGTCCCAGCCATTTCAGCTAAAAAATCTGCCCTATGGCCAAGTATGTAAATACTCCCGTCAGCAGACTGATCCATGGAGCAACCCCACCATGAGATGGTCCTAGACAGCTGTGCCAGGAACCCACAAAGCCTGTTTGCAGAGAGCACACACAGCGCAGCCATGTCTCAAAGCTCTACGCTGAGCAGAGACAAACCCCACAGGAACAGGTTGCTTTTACAGAGGGAAAGTAAAAGGAGAAAATCCCTTAGCCATGATATCCACAGGTGATGCAACCCTTCGAAAAGCACTCTGGAGACTGTGTCAGCAGGGCACACGGCTTCAGCAACAAAGCTAGTTTTACTAAAGCAGTTTCCAAGCTTTTTGTTCCCAAAAGAAGCATTAAAGAATACCAGGAAGTTAGGCCTACCTGTAAGAAAAAAGCCAGACCACACTCCCAGGACACATCACACCCACTCACGAGGCTGGGTTTAGCTCACCTCTAGTTCACCCTGTTTGTAATAGCACAGCTCTGCACAGAGCCCAGCCCGGCTCTGCAGGTACGTGAGCACTGTGATCCTGCTTCCTGGGGAACCTATGCAGCTACTGCCAGGGCCAGGAGACAGCCTGCTGCAGGTCAGGCACTGCACAAGCCACCACGCTTCAGCTGCTTGTCTGTCAATTAGCATTTACAGTTGGCACGCTGGGATTTTTCATGCTTGTTGACAGCCTTTTAATGATGATGACTGGGGGTTGAGGAGGGGGAGAACTTGCCAAAAAAGTATCTCTTTGCTCTCAAGACTGAGATGACAGAATACAAATCATCAGTGTCAAAGCTTTTGCTAACTGTTTCTCTGAAAAAAAAATTAGAGCATCCAAGAGTGACCTAGAAAATTGGAAACGTGGAGGGAGAGCTCTCGGAACACGGCCACTCCCTCAAATCAAACCACGCTTCTGCTTTAACTGAATCCGTCCAAACACTAAAACCTTCAGCAAAATCTCACTTTGGAGCCTCCAAACACTGAGCTGACAGCTCTCCAAGTATTTCACCCCACAGGTCATGCTTCGGCAGCTACCACAGGGACTGTGAAACCGCACGGAGATGTGGATTGCTGTGGAGGAACGTGCTCCAGCTCTTCTGTGGGATGGCAACAGCCATCCACCCAGGATGCCAGCATCCCTGGTCACAAGCAACACCACGAGTGCCTGACTTAGTGGAACTGCAATTGTCAGTCCCACCTTTACAGGTGACCCATCTGGGGCGGTGCACATCAGTTTTGGAACAGAACCAAGGCTCAGCTATCAAGCACCCAAATCCACAAGGATTAATAAACCAAACTCTTCTTCTTGGCTACAACCCCAAGGCAGTGCAGGAGGTGCCTCCACCACAAGTGAACCATCTTCAGACCTCCTTTAACAGCTGGCTCATGCACAAACCAAACACCACTTCAGCTAATGATTTCCTTCTATTGTTCATGGTCTGAATAAATGGAAAATACCTGTGCCATGAACTGAAAGGTTCAGGTATCCTTCTCGCCGAGCAATAACCAAGTTGGAAGACTGATGTGGTTCAACATGATAAAAATTAACTGAAAATAGCATTTGTAAACAGATAAAAAACTGCATACTAAGATTACAACAAAAGAATGCTTTTGGGCAGCACAGAAAAGCAGTCACATTAGAATACCAGAACTAACCTCATTTACCTCATGGTAATTCAGCCCTCTTATGCATATTTACCATAATTAGGAAGGTTATCCAAAAATGAGTATACATCCATCACTGAAAAATTGTTTGAAATGATTAATGACAAGTGTTTATTGCCTTGGGAATGCTCAGACACTACCCCAGGAGGCAGTCTGAGAATGCAGTGGGTGCCCCTGGTCCTAGCAGCACTTCCCAGAATAAAAAGCTCTTACCATCCTCAGGGTATATTCCAGCCCTGGCCTCCAAATGCACTGGATGGCACAGCACAGGAGACAAGGGGCTGACAGCACAAGCTGGGTTATCTAACTGGAACTGCAAATCAGAATGCTTTCAGGTTCTGCTCCTATTTGAGTATAGATTAGAAATGCAGATTTAACAACCCCCAACCACCACACAATGCAAGTTACGTAATGGCACCCTATTCCACTGGCATGCACCATGCAGAGCCTGGGTGGCAGCCGGCAGGGAGAGCTCAGGGCCCTCTCCCTTACAGGATTCACTTCCAAATTAGGCAGGCAGGTCCGGTCAAACACCAAAGGTCTCCGTAACTACCCGCAGCTGCTCGTGGAACTGAGGAGGCAGCCCCTTCCTGGGACGAAGCAGAGGGCCATCACCTGGGAGGATAAGAGACCAGCTGGATATATTTCAGAACAAGATCATATCAGCCACAGAAACTGGCTTCTTATCCCCTGTTTTCCATATGCTGAAGTTTTTATCTTTGAACTCATCAGCAGCTGCTGTACAAGGGACTCAACTGTACAGAGCAACAGGCAGTACATCTGCTTACCTCTGACAAAAAGCAGATGAGAAAAGCTGTGAACCCACAAACCACAATCCATCTGTAATTAAACAGTTAGAACTAACGGAGCGTGACATGGAGCTGAAGAAACAAGAGCAATCCAGGCTGCTGCAGGGTACTGCAGCAATCTGGCATTTCCTACACCAAGAGTAACTGCAAGCAAATTCCTCATGAGGTGGGATTTTCCCCAAGGCTCTCAGCCTCTTTCTCGAGCTCTCAAACCAGTTGCAGCTCAGGGATTTCTTTTTATTGGCCTGATCTAGCAGTGCATCCAGCACTCTACTGCTGAGTGGCTGACAGCCAAGGCAGAAGACTCAAGATATACAGGGGAAAAGGATGCTTTGAAAAGTGGTGGATCCCTGAGGAACTGTTACATCACCAAATGGATCCAAACAACTTTGCTGTGTACTATTATGGCAGATTTCCATCAAGACTAACACTGAGATGACAACTGACAACATAAACATTGTGTTAGTGGTCACCCAAAGACTAGGATATTCAGCTCTTGAGCATCAGAGACGCTAGGGAGCTGAAGAGCACGTGCATCACCTTGAAGCATTTAGCAGTAGGGCATTTATTTCAACAGTGATCCAAGGCTAACCAGCATGTAATGCTCAGGGCTCATGGCCTTCAAGGTCAGGGGAGGCCTGAGACTGAGAGCCCAAAGCTGTCACCATCCATCCGGAGCTGACAGAACACTGCTTCAGGCACACCACTGATGGGCATGTTAAACAAAACTGGCACTAACACAGAACTGAGGCATTAGGAGGATAACTGAGAGAGTCCTAAAGATTCAGTAGCTAAACGTAACAGATTAAGATGCTATATAAGGATTATTTTATCCCAGATAGTTCCCAGTACCTCTTTTTCAAACTCTTTTTTTTTCAAAACCCATTACCCACTAGCACTGGGACCATCCACCGTGCCACACAAGCTTCCATATCTACTTGCTCCCTCCTCAGGCCTCCCTTCCTGCCTGGTTATCCAGGCCATTTGTCCTTTAGCAGAAGGTGCCAGTCTGCATGCTTTAAGTACCTTATTTCCACAGACACCCCAGCTAGCCTGCTGAGACACCTCCAGTTTTCTTCCTACGATTTCTAAATTCCCTGGATACCAGCCATACTCCTTTTAAGCAAGTCCCAGTATCTTTCTACAGCTCACCTCCCCCCACTGATATCCTTTTCGCAAACACACACAGAAATTGCTTTTCAAACGATGCCAGCTCTCTACATTTTAATGCCTGAATTTTGAACTCCAATTCAGTTCCAAGTTAGGACTCTCAAAGTGCTTATCTTTTAAACACAGCATTTGCTTCTCTTGTCAGCACTCTCAGCCCTGCTCTGAGAGCACCAAAACAGTGGGCGCAGGCAAGCTCCCTATTACAGCTCTAGGAAGGATAACAGCGATGTGCCACAGCTTGGGAAAACACACAATGTGCTCAGGACCTCACATGCTCAGGGGCCAGCTTTGGGCAGTAGGTGATATGAATAGCTTTCGCATTTCACCCTTTAAGGAGATTGCAACACATCTCAAAGTTTTCTTTGATCCAGTGAAGCCAAGTGGACTTTAACCTGCCACTCAAGGCCCTAATGCATCCCTGCCTGGCTAATGCCAACCTCCAGCTTCCCTCACTCCTCTGAAGAGGGCACCTTTGCAGATCAGCTTATAGGATCACTGGGAAAAAAAAGTGGAAATTTTAAAATGAAAGCCTTTCCTTTACAGCACGAAGGAGTCAGAAGAAGATTTCTAGAGTCCAGACAGTGAGGATCTGGGGACAACAGCTCAAAGAGGGACAAGTTCTGTGCTCTGGTGTTACTGCCTGTGCTTCCACTCCAGAGCTAAAGAAAAGCATGGATGGTTAAGACTATATACCAGAGTAAGTGGGGGAGGCCATGCATTTGAGTTTCTTTAACAGCTGGACTTGATCTTAAAGGTCTTTTCCAACCTAAATGATTCTAAGTCAAACACTCGCTTTCATGCTCAGGGAAGTATCAATCAGGTTGAATCCTCTGTTTGAAAAATATACTTAAATTATCAAAACTTAAAAGAGTATTTAAATATTTAGCATACTGAGCATCATTATTCATAGATGGCTCTAGGGAAGGGTCCACATGGCTCTGCCTCATCAATATTCCTTGACTTATCACGGGCTACTGCACGGACAATGTTTGAACAACAGCTGCTTCACAGACTCCCTTCTCTCCCAACACAGGGACTTCCCCTTCTCTCCCCAAAATGCTGCTATACTGCCTGGACATATTTCTCACTTTTTTTTTTTTTTTTTTTTTTACATGGCCACCTTTTTCCTCAAAGGTCATCTCATCCCACCTCACTGTTAAACAATATAAAGCTTAAGCACATTAGCACAATGCACTAACCCAGTCCAGGACCTTCCTGTGCACCTCCCTCAGGGATACTTTACAATTAGCAACGGCCATAAGGAAGCTGGGAAACAATGAGGAAACACCCAGCACCTTAATCACAGGTTTGAAGCAGAAATATCAAAACCTTAAAGAGCAATCCCAATGCAAAATCACGTTGGAAAAAAAGTTAGGCTGGAAAGCTCTGCCTCAAAGGGGTAAATTTATTGCTGGGCAATTCAAGCTATTAGTTAAGCATTTAAAGACCCACACACACAAACAAACATGTTCTTTCACTGGAGCATGCCCCTGTGGGATTACACAGCAATTCCACCACCTGCATAGTGAACAGAACTCAAGGTGTTCCATGCAGCAGCAAACGTCTGCTAAGAACACACCAACTGCCATAGGGAAGGGCGTGGTCCAGAGGCTCCTCCAGACACGCCTCCAAACCCCCTTCTCAGGCACTCGGCGCCTTCCCTGGCAGTGCCTTCTCTGCTGCCACTGCTCAAGCAAGCTCCGTGCAGGACAATCTCTCTGCTGAAAGCAAAAGACCCAAAAACCCTGGGAAGATGAAGCACCTCTGAAGAAAAGAGGGTTTTGTCCTTAGAGACATCACTTCTCAAGATCCCAAAATTCCCAGTTAATGACAGAAGTGGGTGTCTGATACTCACTCCCACAGGATAAAAGCCCTGCCATTTGCCACCAGCAGTGCAACACTTACCTGTGTCATCCCAATGATGATTCCCAGCACATCATTGTGACCCTGAGGTGGCCTGTCCAAAAGCTATATCCAGATCCTTAATGGTCCCACCAGGGCAGAACCACAAGGCAGCTGGCCCACCTCCAGGCTGGCACCTGTATGGATTTCTGTGTCTGAGCAGGTGCTGCCTCCTGAGAGCTCTTCTTAGGAGATGATTTGGATACAGCTGCTTTAACCGCTTGGGTCAGTATTTGCCAAGAAACCTTGCACAGCATGAGAAGAGTTATCCAAGCCCTTTGGAGGGAAATGATGTTTCCCTGCCAGCCTGGCTTGGGTGCAATGTAACATTAGTGGGTGTCACAGCTCCCCGTGGGACCCAGCACCTCCTCCTTTATGGGGCACTGAGGTTTAAAAGGTTCATTCAGGCAACTGCACTGCACAATGTCCAGAGGTAAATTCAGATCCTTCCTTCCTGGTCAGTTCCCAGAACTGCTGAAGAAAGGAATTTAGTGCCTTGTCAGGGTGCAGAAGTAGTGACTCTCCAGGCTCCGAGGCTCTGGTGGCTGACCTCAGCTCTTTGGGAGAGTAGAGCCAGAGAGGTGAGTGTGCAGGGCAGCAGTTCCTATGATAACCCTGATACCAAGGAGGGAAAAGAACACAGATCCCTGTTGTGTCAGAAGTGCCTCAGCATGGCTGAATTCCTAAGGGATTGGGAAGGGGAAACAAGCATGCACAGATATCTCTTTAAACTGTCAGATAAGCTGCACAGTAGTGGGTGGCTCAGATATTGTTACTTGAATCCCCCGTGGGACCTTAATACCTGGGGATTTAACACCTGGTGGCTCAGGACAGAGACTGGCCTGTGCAGACTGAGGGCAGCCAGGCACAGGGTACTGCCTGCAGCTCCCTGTGTGCTGCTCACCTCTCTGCAGCAAGCACTGGAGCACCAGAGAGGTGATGCTTTCAGCTGCTCCTCTTAGAATCAGATGGATCAATCATTTGCCTGTCATTAGGAGGTGTCTGTGAAACTTTCTGGAATTCACCTCTTACATTTAGTGATGGGCCCAGTACACACTGGAAGGAAGAAAAAGAGATGAGCTGAGTTAATGGAATGGACAGAGAAGGCAGCAGTGGCAGCAGACACACACCGGTCCCACACGAACCAGGCACAGAAAAACAGCTTGTCAGAGGAAAAAAAAATCCACCTCAGCACTCCTCTCCAGTGATATCACAGGGTGGGAAGAATCAATCAGGCTTTCAAAAACGTAAGGCTATAAACAGTAAAATACCTTAGTCATCATATCATTAATGTACAGCTTTGCACTGTGAGAAAGCTTCTTAGTGAGACTTCTCAACCTGGTATTAAATGTATGAAAATACATCTTGGGATTCTTAAGACTTAAAATTACTTTCTCTGTTAACTCTGCTCCTGAGATCCTAGATGGAAAAGTACATAAAATGTTTGCTCGGGCTTTAAATGCCATCCTGGCTCAAATCTGGTTCATGAAGCCCATCTGAATATTGCTAATTTCCTGGTTAGACATGGACTGTACATCACAAAAAACCTAAGATTTCCCCTGTTGTCTATGAAAACAGGAGAAAATTACTTTCATTCTCTTATTCTAAAGACAATTTCAGAGTTTTAAAT
Source organism: Gymnorhina tibicen (assembly GCA_013399875.1). NCBI lineage: Eukaryota > Metazoa > Chordata > Aves > Passeriformes > Artamidae > Gymnorhina > Gymnorhina tibicen. The sequence continues at coordinate 1,398,067 of VXAZ01004972.1, forward strand.
ACTCAAATCTCATGTTTACAGCTTTATAGCTTTGACCTTCATTAAAAATGTAATTCCTTACATGACAGACTTGATTTTAGACCTCTGTCCTTCAGAAGTTACTTGTTCATTCTGTGGAAGGCATAACTAACTGAACTTAGAGGTGGCCTGAAGCAATGGAAATGCAGGAGGACACTTGGATGCAACATCTGGTAGCTGTCAACACATACACACAGTGCAACAGCACCACAAAATAAACCTTCAGGCAGAATGCTCCTTTACATCTGACAGCTTTTGTTCTGCAGAAGCCAGGAAGAACTTTCCACCTCCCTCCTGTGCCTCCTTGTACGAAACAGCTTCAAGATTTTCCCACACAGCCCTCTTCTGGGAGCAGCTGTAGCCAGGATTCAGTAAGTTGGTCACACAGCGGTACTGAGGGCCTGCCCGTGGCTGTCCCATTCCCACGTTCCCCGATGTGATGGAAGAAGAAATTCTCCCCCTTATCAGAGAGGATTGGGGAAGCTGGTGCCTTTCCTTGGCAGTGCAGACGGATTTGCCTGCCAGCACTCTCAGTGCTCTTCCACCTCATGTGTTTCCTGGTCCTGCACAGATGCAGAATGACAGCAAAGCTCCTGATCTCTGATCCTGTAGCACACAGCGTTTCTTGTGCTCTCCATAGGTATTAAAGCTTTAATAAGAGTCTAGAAAGTGCCCTGTGGCTTGCAGGGGAATGGGGCGGATAATAACTCCGTGTCCTCCTGTGTTAAATACCTGTTTCCTTGTTGCCTGTGATTGATGGATAATGACACCATAGCCCACTTAGGCGTGCCGCCCCCATTTTCCACTGTAATAATTTCATTTCTAGACAAGAACGTTAACAACCTAGTTACAATCAAATGGAAACAGAAATTCACAAATAAAAGTTGCTGACTGCCAGAGCTTTGATCTTGCATCTTCAAACTTGGATCCGAATTTAATATTTTACTCACGCAAGTCTCACAACCCGAGCAGAAAACAGCAAAATTCAATGTACTCCCTTTGAATGAACCCCAATTCCAGGTAGCCGAACTTCCATTATTTAAATTGAAAAGGTCCAATACAAACTCAGCTGGGAAGACAACAGACTAAAATCCACATCTGAAGGGAATTCCAGCTCTCTCTCACTATCAAAACCATAGATACACAAAAAACATACATAATTTCTACAGAAGGGTAGGCAGACCATCTCTTTGAAGAGAAGGAAACAGTGCTTCTGCCTTCTTCCTTAACCCCAGGGAATGTGCAGTTTGACATTTTTTTCTACCTTTAGAGTCAACCTTTTACCTTCCTGTTCCAGCAATCCAACATCAACAGTGCATCAAGTAATGGAAAAGCAATCGCTGCTAAGATAGCACAGAAGCATGAACGAACAGTTCTGAGGCTGAAGCTCACAACAGCGACTCATCAAGTGAAAATTGCAACATTTTGGTGTGCTCCCACTTATCAAAACAGTCCAGATGGAGTCCTAGCGTTATAATCTGGCTCATATGCTTGTAAAACATATCTGGTGTTCCCCTCGACATCGCTGAATTGGGCTGAGGACTCCTTGGACTCAGCCCAACAATTTATGTCATCTCGTTCTCAGGGACGGGTCTTGTGCAAATCATTATGGCAAAACCTTGATAGAAAACGGTCTCACTCTGGAAATGAAAGTTGTGGTGCATTCACTGAGATGTCTTGATTCATGTGAAGTGAACCCATCCAGCCATTTCCCCCTCACTGCCTGCTCATCTCCCTTAAGACACTTCAGTCGTATCATCAGCACCGTCCACTTCTAAGAGTACAGAGGGAATTTCTGAGAGTGCAGCCGCAGTTTGGTTAGTCACCAGCTTACTTAGAGGATGACTTCAAAAGCATCAAAGCAAATTAGTGGCATGAGTCCTACTACTTTCATATAGGAGCTTGATCAAGGGATTTTATATCCTAATCCAAAATCCCCTTCTGACCATACACACGATCTATCAACTGCAGCACCACTGGATCTGTCCTACACCTGATTTTCCACGTTCCTTTGAAGCACTTTGAGGCTACAAGATACATACTTTCCAGTGGTTACACAGGGATATATTTAGAGTTTCTACAGATCTTCACAAAAAGTCAACTAATGATGAATGCAAACACAATAAAAAACACACAGTCTGTGAGAAAGAGCAGCCAGCAGTAAACCATTGTTCTTTGTTTTAAGGTGAAACTGCACCTATGCGTAGCATCTACGACTAAGGTTTCCCCACTGGCACACAATTATTCCATTAACACATTAGGAGGAGAGGACCTGACAGCTACAGAGACAGGGTGCCATCTGTATCCTGCCCATGCATCCAGAGATTACTTCAAATCTTTCCTAGCTCAAGGCAAGATCTCACCTAGAAACAAATTCAAAGGATGAATGTTCCAGATGCCTCATCACTCACAAAAATGCTTTGTGTATCGAAAATGACCAAACCAAAGCTATTTCTTAGGAATGCTCTGCCAGTGAGTCCTCTACAACACAACTTTAGCCCTGTGGAAGGGGTAGAAGCAGATTTATCCATGGGACACACTGCGCTTTGCATCCCCACGCAGGAAGTTTTCAAGTACCCCCCATTTTCACAGCATCAGTGCCGGGCATACCAAAGGTCCGGCTGTCCCATGGTGGTTCCTCACTTTGAGCCACCAGTGCAGGGAGCATCCAACCTTTTCCTGCCCAGCAGCCGTGAGTGATGCAGCACAAGTACTGATAGATCACATCACACGGCCAATCAAACAGAGAGGACTGGACACCTATCTTGTCAATCACTCACAAATCAAGTTATTTAGACAAATTTCAGGAAATCACAATTATTCCCTCCAGCTCCTGGCATTGTAAACAGAACATCTAATCCAACACAGAACAACTTGATTAATAAGGCATTTATAATCTATAGGGAAATAATGGTTATTTCAGAGTTACATCATCACACAGGTTTCTTAATGTCAATGGGCAAAAAATTCCAACAAACCCATCACCAGAACAGAAATGCAGGGGCCAGAGGGAGAGCAGTTTCATTTTAGAGAAGGGTAGGGAGTGATGCTTTATGTGAAACAACCTATTTATACAGCAGCCCAAGCCAACCTCAGCACACAGAACAGATAATTCTGTAATATACAGCAATATTTGAGTCCTGAGATAACCTTGCTGGGCCACACATCCCCAGCAGCAACCAGAGATACTGAGGAAGTTCCACTTAAGCACGTGCTGCATGCTCCAGGCAGCTCACCTGAAGTTCTCCTCTGGGACAAACCCATTGCAGACCAGCAGTTCAGCAGCAGCAAACACATACAGTCCCCACCACATGGGTAAGGTGAGGCTGAAGGAAAAAGGAGGACAGGATTTTGGAATACGAGCAGGGAGGTGGAGGGACATGGCAAGCTGGGAATCACACGAGTAGAGCAAGAAGATGCAGCTTCACAACTCTTCTAGTGAAAAGTGAACTTATTTTAAAACACATTGGGTAGCATGATTTGCTTCTTGAGGCAAGGCAGGACAGAGCTGCCAAGAAGGAGGTTGTAGTTTTTTTATCTGGGTAGGGCTGGAGAAAACACATTGATGGGAAGCTACTATTGGCTGAAAGAAAGTGTGTGTGAAGTCTCTGGCAGAAGATCTCTTACAACCTTCTGTGCCAAAGGAAGAGGGACTAAGAGGATTCACACTGCTTGGAGAGCTGAGATGACAGAAGATGTTGAGAAGACAGAAGAGAAAAAGGTCCAGAGAAATATTTTTGGTACTTTTTGGCAGTTACATTTTACAACAAAAGCCACCTTTCTCTGCACACGGAAGGTCTCTGCAGCACGCAGAGATTAAGCCAAACAGGCAGTGCATTTATCACAGCTTCACTGCAGGATACACACATGTACACCCACTCACCCAGCCCTGTCACAGGTCACTGCAGGCAGATCCAACTGCTTATTCACAGTTAAGTGTCTCCCCAGCTGCAGGAGCTTCCCACTGCAGGCTTCCATACTGATCTCAAAAGCTTACAACTCCAGATAAATGCCGGTATGATGCAGTGATTAGTGAGACACAAGAGGGAATGAAAAAATTATTGACTCAACATGTCAAGCCTCTGTGATGTAAAACCAGGGTGAGCTCGTGACAAGGTCACACACTGAATCAGACACAAAAAAACCCAAATCAGCTCTGCTGCCTGGAAATCCACTCATCCACTAGCCTGTGGAGAGAACTTTGCATAGGTCAGGTGGCTCATAAAAATTCCTCCACAATGTGCATGTTTCCCAAACCATTAGGATGTTTACAGAAGAAACTGCCTAGGTATACAAGCCTTTCCTTCACTCAAAGTGGAAGACTCCAAAAGGAGATTCCAGAAATCCACACAGTCAAAAGCAGGACAGGCCTCATGGGGGTGAGGGAAAGCAGGGGGAAAAGAGGTGTGCTACTGATACAACCTGAGCAAAATCCACACACCTAATATGCAGCAAGAAAAGCAGAAGATAATGTCAGCTATGAATCCAAGGACAGATCAAAAGCAAGGCCACCTCCAGCACCCCTAGCCTAACACACAAACGGATTTCAGTGTACTTGTGGTCCTGCTGCCACCACCCTCAACTGCAGGTTAAAGCTAAAGAGATGGAGTAACACCGTCAAGTGAATAAATGATGGATACCAGACAGCCCGTGAAAATGCATTTGAGGCAGGTGTCATCTTCCATTATAGGGGGAATCTGGCAGATTCTAGGAAAAAAATGCCAGACACCACAATTAGGCACATCCTACCAAAAGGAAAGCAATTATTTTGGATGCTTGGACACACATTTTCTCTTACAAACTGCAACACACTCCTTGCACCACAGGCTTCAAAAAATACTCCAAGGCTACAGGTCACAGGAGAAGTTCCATTCTCAGGATAACCACATGCTCCTTCTTTTTCTAATTGGGAAGCCACACAGAGTTGTGGCTTGTTACTGCAAATGTTTTCAGGACAGAAAGTCCTAAGCTTTGCCTGCTTGTCACAGCATCTTGTGGATTTTAACACCAACAGCTACAGTGAAAAGCCTGTGAAATCTGATCTGCACCAGAAGCTCTGTTCACACAGAATACAGAAAGGTACTGCAGTGAATGGATACAGGGGAATGGGCTCAGAGCAGGAAAAACACACAGTTGATGTTTCAAGTTGTACAGGAGTGGGACATGCTCAAGTGAGCACCCACAAAATCCAGTAAGAATCCCTCTTACCCTCTCCAGTAAAAAACAAGCAGGAGATGGAGATAGTGCTGTGCTCAGCAAGCTGAACATGGACAGCACTGCAGGGAAACTGCTCTGACATGTGCTGGCCTCAGTGCAGGAAGGCATAAAGAGCAAGTCTTGAACAACCACTCCAGCACATGCCTGGAGACCTGCACAATAATTTACAGTGTATGAATTTTTAAAAGTTCATGCTATAGCTCTCCTCTTGCCCTCTTTCTTAAGAAACAGGAGGAAAGGATTACAAAGTTGTTAGTTACTAGCAACAAAAGCTAGGAAATTTTCATGCAGCCAGTGTTGCTAAGTTTGAGGCCTAAGAGGATTTAGACGATACTACAGAGTCAGTTGACACAAACCATTTGCTCCTGAGCTTCAAAAACCCCTCTTGCTTCCATATATATAACAACCAGCTCCATCTCAGTGAAAACAGTAAAATATGCAAGCAGCAGAGACAGGCTCCCTCCATTTCTCCTCCTCCTGCCTTTATGACACACAACAGTACACAAAGGGTACTTCATTTCCCACCTGATTTTCTCACACCAAGTAACATGCTTGTTATGTCTGTTCTCTTCTGCACACGAAGGAGGAATGCAAAAAGATCCCACGCCTACGGAGAAGAGCAGCCATGGGAGGTATTCCCAAAGTTGCTTCCAAGAAGCCAACCTGGTGCCCTCAGACAGGAACACTACTACACCAGGGGCTACGCCAAAGAAACACCAAATGCCACACCACACCCTTTCAAAAATGAGAATAAAGAAGGGAAAAATTATGTAGGAGAAATCATGTGACTTAGCAGACAGAACCCCCATTTTCCATTCAAAATAACTTTCTCCCCAACGGAAAAGCAGCTCATGACAGACTGAAAAGAGGTCTCATACAACTCAAATGACAGCCACCATGAAACAAAAGGCCACCAGGAGCATCACCAACCATGAGGCTGCTACGAGGGCTGGACCCAGGCTCTGCACAACAAATCAACAGCTCATCTGCCCTGCCGGGGGAGAGCCCCCCAAAGCCAGCGGGAGAGCCAGCACCAGGCACCTCACTCATCCAGCCCTGTGCCCAGCACCTCCACACTGGGAATAACAGCGACCCAGAACCTTTCATGCATATTAGGTGGGACCTTGGCACTAGAATAAGTTGCCAATGCAACAATCAAGAAGTCAAAACAATTAATAAGGGGCTTGTTGTCATTACTTTAGCTGTGGCAGTTAATACACACGGAATGAAACTCTCCTGCAAAATTAGGGCAACACAGAAGATGGGTGTTTCCTTATCACAATGTATGTAACAGAAAAGCCCCCTCAAATCTCAGCAGTCACATACACATGCTAAGATTTCCTGAATGGAGGGAGTTGAACCTGGTAAATCTGTAGCTTGCAAATCTGGCAATGATCTTAAGTGGGTGCTGGTGTGTGTCAAGTAAAAGAAAAGGATTTCACAATATCACAATTATACAATATAGGGATGTAGCAAATTGTTCTTCAGGCAGGGGCAGTTCAACAGGCATTAAACAGCATCAAAAATGCTGGTTTTGCACAAGCTATTTATTCCCAGCCTGCAGATGCCTGAGAAAGAGGCAGGTTGACTAGTGAGGGACCAGCATGTCACTTGCTATTTATGCAAGTTGCTCTCACAAGTGACTGAATTTGACAGGGACAGTTGATAACCTTCTGAAAATAACTGAACTATCAAAGAATCTGTGTCTTAGCTAACACAGGTTTTTGGTTTTGCAGCTTGCAAAAATGCAGACTCTCGGTCTAAGGAGATGATCTTGCAACTCTACCCTGAAAGTCATTGAAGTGGGATATCTGTTCTCTAGGGACAACTCATAACTCCCTTTCTGAAGATCTCTTATTTGTCTCTTACTGAGAATTTAAAAGTCACCTATTTCCCTTGCAGTATGTTAGGTACAAATCTTGCTAGTTTTTTTTTATTTAGGTAATTAGAAGGGCTCTTTTTCATGTTCAATCAAAAGCAGATCAGACAAGTTAATCTATGTGGGGCAATCCAGAAGTTACAGCTCTCCTGACCAAATGCATATAGCTTGGGTCATCCCAAACCCCACGTTTCTAACTTCACTAATTACTAATTACTGTAGGTCTACTAAAGTATGATGAAGATTGGCGTATGGAGGCTTGGGGGATGATCCCTTCCAAGCACTCCATCTTCCAGCTTTCCTCTGCACACACACAGAGCCAGGTATAGCAGGAAGAAAACTGGAAGACTTTCATACCCTGTCTGTTTTTAGCACATCCCAGGTGTGCATGGCTGGGACATCAACTCCTGTCACTAGTAGGGCTCTGGCAGGACCCTGCCTGAGTTTTGGAAGGGAACCACAGGAGAACATTCCCCAGCCTGAATGGCTGCTGTAACTGCTGCTGGGGAGGTCAGTGTAAGCAGCAGTGGAACACCAGCCAGAGCTTCTTCCCATGCATGTGTGTGCAGTGGTTTACTGGGCACCTGCAGGCACTCAATTCAGGTTAAGGACTGGTGCCTACAGGCTCTCTGCTGTAGCAATGGACCAAACCTGATCAAGTCAAAACACCTGCCCAATTCTATATACTCCAAATGGGAGAAAGGGCAGAGTAGGCATCAACAATCAGAAACAGAGGGATTCCCAAAGTCCCAGATACTTGGGAATTGCTCTTGCATAGGAAGACGTTATTTCATGTGAGCAGAATGGTGGAGAGAATATGGAGAGGATTTGGGTAAAAGGAGTGTCATCTATAATTACAGATTCCCCAATGACAACAAAATAAATTGGGAATTGTAGAAACACTGAAGGGGGAATAAAAGTTGTCACTGATGGTAAAAGTAATAATTAATTCTGGAGCCTTCTCTCTGCTCCTCACCACCACCTCGGTGGGAATGTGCCAGGCTCTTTCCCAGCAACAGAATTATTTCTGTAAAGCATTTTTGTAAGTTGCAATACCTCTGTAACTGAAAATAGAGGCAAATGCAAGCGCTTAGTGGGACCTTTGAAACCCCAGCTGTGAAGACTCATTAACTGTAAGTACATTTTTGCAGATGCACAGCTCTGAATCTGACTCATAACTCTCCTCCCATGACAGCAAGACCCAGGATTCAGGTAAAAAGGCTTAAGATAATTGATACGGATTCTTACTCAGGCAAATTAGGAGGAAGAAAGCAGCAAAGAGGAGACTTAAGGGATATGGTGAAGGAAGGGGATCAATCGTTTAGTTGGCTCTGTTGAGGGATTCATCACTTGCAGTTCCAAGGCACAAGGAGGGCACTATGAGATGGGAATCTATGTTTTATGTAACAAAATGTATGCGTGTTGCTCTTGTATGGTGTACAACAGCTCTAGCTTCAAGTATCGGCTCAGAGTAAAGGCCCCTCTTGAACAGTTACTGGGGATTTCAGTCATTTTGTCCTTTAAGGGCTGGAAATGTTCAGGTTTACCAGGCTCAACTGCACGTAGGGTAGTCCTTGTGTCTGCAGCTCCAGGTTGCCAAAGGACAGGATAGATACGGGGGAGATGCACAATTAAGCATCTCTCCCACACATAAGGCATATGGCAAAGTGGAGCACTCCAGTCACAGCTGACTCAGAGCTGCACACGAGGGTATGCACCTACAGTCACATGTGCGTGTGTGTGTGCACGAACAGCCGGGGGAAGCATTTGCTGCCAGCACAGCACAGCTCTTCCCAACTGCGTTTCAGTGAGTACAAAAACAGCAGGGTCAAAACCTGCATCAGGAGTCTGTCAGCCACCAGCCTCTGACTCCAGCCAGTGTGCTGACACACACCAGGGAGGAGGGCAGACCACTTGGTGTCCAGCAGCTCTTTCCCACTGGCATTTCTAAGCCTGATACAAGATTCTGGTAACAGCAACATTTAAACCGCGGTGTTGTGTATTATACAAGGACAGATCTTCCTTCACAAAAACCTCATTGGCTTTCCACCACCCCACCAAAAAAAAAAAATTAAAAATCTTCTAGCAGCATTGACCGAATTGTAAAGCAACCTGGTTGGCTTCCATGCATCCGATGGCCTCTTCCAAGAGTGAAAACTCCACGCAGACATAGCCATAGTCGTAACCTGGGGACAGCATTTAAATACAGACGGGAGTCATGTTAGTGCCTTGTCATAAAGAAAGCCACATTAAATATTCAATTTCCCTTTCCCTCCAATGTCAAGCCCTCTAACCACCACCCCTCTACTTCAGAATGAAAAAGAAAGAAACCAGGGACTAGCTGGATGATGATTAACTGTGCAGTTTACCATGAATGTTAATAGTACAGTGTTCCCACTTTCCCTTACACCACCCAGTGACAGTCACACCCTTTCTTAGGGCAAGAAATAATTGCTTTGCTGTTTGTTTTTTTTAAGTCATAGTGACTTTCCATTGCCAGTTTCACATTTTGTGCTACCTTGGAAGCAGCACTCTCCAAAGTAAGTGTTGATAAATCATTTCCAAGTACCTTGCTGCAGATGTATTTTACACGAATAGCCAGCATTTTAATTGGGCAATATTTCAGAAAGAACTAACGCAATTCCTTTGCCTTTGCTATTTTTCTTCCAACACCTGCTTACTTTTTGAAGTCCAATCCCTTGCATTATGAAAAAGTGCAGCTGAGCAGGAATGAGAACTCCAACTTTCTCATTTTGGTATAGATGTCATTGCACACATAAGAGGGTGTGGAAGCTTTTAGATTCAAGAAACTAGAGAGCCTTTACTCTTCTCACTCCTTGGAAAGCTGTCATCTCAGTCACTGCAGAAGGGACCCACTGATTTAACTGGGTACTCCAGTCACCTGCACTGAAATATTATGTCCCAAAGTAAAGTGCAGAGTGAACACTACAGAATCTAAGACCAACTCAAGATCCATCCCTGACATTGAAACCATATCCAAGAACTGGAGCGCTCAGGAACAACCTAAAGTTACAACCTCACCCTTCACATGTCAAGGCCACCACACTCCAAAACAGTACTTTCCAGATGATCATGGGCTGACATGTTCCTACATAGGCACAAGCAGTGAGAGGGCTTGGCTCCCTCCTCCTGCTGCTCTTTTGGCTGGTTTGGAGTGAGAGGAAAGCTGGTCCGCATGTGATTTGTGCCATTTTAGGCACCTAGCTGTCCTGGTGAAGAGCTCGTCTTCCCTCCTACAAAAGATGCACATCTCAACTCTGGTGTCTTCAAACCAGGTACATATCTGGTTCCTACTGCTTCAGCCCCTCACCTTCCATGGGAAGGTAACTCCATGCATGCTTCCCTCAGGCAAGGCATTCCAGCCTCCTGGAAAACAGCCCCCATCTCCCTCAAGCCTATGCCTAAGAACATTTGCTGCACTCTCATTTTTCCTTCTCTGTCACTTTACCATCTTTGTAGTTTACCACATCAAAGACAGAACCACACAAAACTATTTCATCATCAAACCGTACTGATTTTTTTCTTTTTTTTTTTTAATTCTGGGAGCTCTTTGCATGCTGTTCTAACAACACAATCCTGACTTTGCACCTTTGCCTTTAATAACAAGACTCCAAATTGAATCTAGCACCTCTTCCACCTCACAAAGAAATTTATTACCCTTTCCCATATTATTTTAGTTAATATAGTTATGCTAAAGGGAAATTTATCAATCTGTGTGCTTTTCAGCTCACTGGAAGATGCAGTCCAGCAGCACAACATCTGTGGTGGAAGGCAGCTAAAGCCACTTGACACTCTTACATCAAGTGGGCACCTGGAACTAGAGGTGTGGTTTCAGCTGGCAGGATTGACAGAACCAAATTGATCCAGCTGTTCCCATAGCATCCACTCTGCTCTGCAGCACAGCCACACCGGATCACATTTTGAAAATGAAGGAGATCTTCTCTCTGCAGAAGGCAGCTGCTCTCCAGAAGCAGTGCTGCCCCTTGCTGGGAGACTGCTCTGCATTCCGGGCAGACACCTCTGCTACTCCATGCACAGTGTGCAGCCTCACGTGGTACATTTTAAAGCTTTACTCAAATCCAGAATTCTCAAGTCACTTCTTTCCCTTTTGTTTAGAAAAGGGCTGCATGAATGATATTTGTCAGCCCATAAGGCTCCTGATTCCCCTTCAGAGAGGATTTTTGAAAGCTGCTGTAATCAGCAAGGCAAGATCAGAGCACTATCTTACTTCCATGTGTAGGAGATCTCGTGAGAGACACAAAGCAAGATTGCAGAAGTTTTCATTCTATTTGCTCTGCAATAAGAGGACGTTTACATCCCAGTCCTCAGGAAGGGAATGAGTAGTTTAGACATGGATTTAATCCAGCATGACACAACTGAGAGTGCAAGGCTGAATGTTATACACAGATACAAAAACTCAGACGCTTGGAGGAATGTACGCCAGAGGATCATTCCAAGCATTATATGGAGACAGTTAAGGGGAAGCCCAGCACATTTCTCCTTCTGCACTTTCCCCACCTCTGCTCTCCCCCACCGAACTCATAAACATAGCAGCAGTAACATGTACAAAAACAATAACCATGGCCCCATATCCTGCCAAAATGCAGCTCCAGGCCAGACGTTCAGCTCTTGTGGTCGGCTCGCAGAGGGACGCAGCGTTCTGGAATTCACTACAAGCTGTCCTTGCACAGACAGCACCGAAGTAGTGATGCAAGAAGAGAGCAGCCTGGAGCCACTTGCTGAAAACCACTGCTGAAGATGTGTGGGGGCTTGACACTTTTCCCCTCCCCCAGATCCAGAGCTTTGTATGGATCTGACAAGCACGCTCAGGATGTGAGAACTACGAAGTAACATCAGCCTTGGGCGGCACACCACCCCTGCTCTGCCCCCCTGCCCCCAGCTCCTTCCATTTTAGACCACGGCAGGAAGGCGACTGAAATGGAAGCCTGTGGAACAATGGCACCACACCTTCAAAACGCAGTGGCTGCTGATTTTTCCACCATCTGCAACAATCACATTACCCAGAGAACAACACTTGAAACAAAACCAAGTGGCTTGAGGCTGGTTCTTAAGGGGGAGCAACTACAGAGGCTTCTGCCACCAACCGTTGTGCCTCTTCCCTGCCTCCTCCATAGGGCTGGTCCAGCTCTGTGTGGCAGCTGCTGAGCTCAGATATTTCTGTTTCCAAAGCCTTCACACAGTTTGCCTGTCAGAATGCCAACAACTTAGGTGCTGTTACCAGGGGCAGGACACGGGATTTTGATGGAGGGATAAGGCCAGGCACCTAATGGCAAGAACTGGTTGCATAGGCATCCCAAGGTAACCAGTGCTCCCCTGTGAGTGAGAGCTCTTGGACACTCTCTGGTATTCTTCAGGTCATAGGAGAAAAACCAAAGCAACCAAACCAGCAAAGCAAAACCACTGCTGAAGAACAGTGTGCAGTTTTTGACTCAAAGAGGCAAGGTTTCACATGAAGATATAAATCCTGGTATCTTCACCTATTCATTAGTACAGGATCTACAGTTCCAGGATACACAAGAAATTAGAATGGAGTCATGATTTGCAGAAGTATGTATGATCAACACAAACTATCAAAAAGGAAAGAAATCTTTGTGTGGTATTTCCCCCACACAACCTCTGAGCATGCTGCAGCACAGCTGCACTGTCCAAATGATCTTCCCAACAGGAGCACTTGAACTCGCCCAGATTTTGGCCCTAGCACAGCCATAAAACATGCATGATGTCCTCATCTCCCCCCATGTTTTAGGTCAACTGTGTAAAAGGACTCTTGTACCTTATTTAGCTACTTCCTTTCAGCTGTGCAAGTCTACAGTACCACAGGCTGTGTATGACGGATGAAATCAGAACGCAAGGACAGCGTGCACATAGATTTCAGAGGACTTCTGCTTTCTCTTAAGTGCTTCTATGTATACACAATCCTTTACGGATGCTCCCCAAGCATGCTCGGCTGTCTTCTGCACTGAAAATGGCACAAACGCTTAATACTTAGCAGTAAGGACACATTTAGAGCTCCAGGAAGCTGCTCTGCAAGCACTGGAATACAGAACATTCTGCCTCTGAAACAGACATGTTTTAGCAAAGTGAATTTTGACAGCAAATGGAGGGTCCCTGCTAGCATGCAATAGTTTGGCTAAAAACCCTGAAAGCCTGCCTTAAAATTACTGTTCTTTGGCTTCAGATATAGAGATCAAAGACTTGGGATTTAAAATAAGTCTTGTCTCTATACAGACACAGTTTCTACCGAACAACTGACACATAGTAATGTGTTACTTCACCATAGTTTGTTATATCAAAGATCTAAATAAAGGAAAACCATAATGTTGTTCTCATAGGGGCTGTAAGCAGTGTGAAGACAAAAAAAATATCTCTAGAGTTTTAGAAGACCAAACGAAAAGATCCTGTAGTGACAGCAGCCCTGTCTGTGCCAAAGCAAAGATAGTTTTGGAAAGAAGGCAGGATGGCAACATGACAAAGGCATCCAATCCGAGAGGCGTTCCAGCTTCTTGATTCTAGGAATGAGCGTGCAGTCAGTCGTGCTCCTGCACAACCCCAACAAGCTTAAGGCATTAGGTCACCTCATGTCCATGGGGAACCACCACCTGCCTTTGCAAAAACAACTGTGACAAACCCCTGGCTGCTCTGGTGCAACACAAAGATATCCCCTCTCCTCTGGGACGGGAAGAAGATGGTCTCCCATTAAAGTAACTCCATGTAACAGCTCACCAAAGGACACTACACTTGGCAGAGCAGGGTGCAGCTGAGGAAATCCTCCACAGAGTTTCACCCGTGCTAGAGAAGAAAGTTCTATTGCTCCAAGGGCAACTACAGCATAAAGTACGGAGTGACTATGAAGAACTTCTATATCCCTGAAGGAATCTGCAGTCTCACACACTGACCTTTGTGGAGCTCAGGTAACGGAGACAGGGATTGTGCTCCCTGTTCTCAGAGAATCTGCCATTCCATGGTTGAAAGGAAGATCTACCTCGTGAGTGGGAGATTTTGGCAATGTGCCCATGACTCCGCGCATAAGATTCGCCTGTTTCCTCCAAGGAAAGATGCGGATGTAGGTCATCCATACCAGAGTGAATACCTCACCACAAGAAAATGCTGGAGAACACAGGGCTTTCTCTGGATCTCTGTGCTGTTACACTGGACTACTATTAGGAGGCATCATACACTCAAGGCTTCCAAGAAAACAGGAGCTCCTGGACATGCTCAGGAGTGGCTGTACCTGTGCTTACTCAGCAGGCACTGCCTTTGCAGTGAGGATGGGCACCAGAGTAGTGTCTTCTGTGGTGGGCAGAGGAAATAAATCTGTCCAACCAGTCTGAAAAGGTGGAGGGCACCCCTGCAGCATGACAGGGGCGGCGGCAATCTATCTATGCTACCACAGAAGCCAAAATCATGAGCTCTCTCAATACCAGCTGGTGGATTCTGAGCATCCATAAATTTGTCAGATCTCTTTACTGCACAGATAAATTGGTCTTCAGAGCTACTAAAGCTGAAGAGCTGTACTAGAATAAACAGGACAATCTGCAACAAGCCATATCCCCAATTCCTTTCAAAGGCTGAGCATTTACAAGCCACACCTGCTGCTGGGAAAGGCCTGTCACTTCCTGCTGTCCCCCTCTGTGTAAAGAAGTATACTCTTACACACTCATTCATGACAGAGAACAGCACTGAAACCACAGGAAATGAAACAGAGCCGTATTCTGACAGATACAGCACTACAGTCCATCCTCCTCCCTCCATCCTGGAGAACAAGACACAGAAAGGACTTGCCTGAGACATCCTCAAAGGCAGACACTGGCAGCTCCATAAACTTACAGGAACTACTACAGTCAGAGCCCCAAATGGCTGTCAAATATTCTTGGCCCAAGGAAGATAGTTTATACACCAGCACAAAGCAAAGGAGCAAAAAAACCCCAATGCTAAGATTGTACACACTGTAGTTTTATTAAAGACGAAGTATCACAGCATTATGTTCATACAGAAACCTGGAATCTGAGGAAGGTTGGGGCTTTCACTAAACTCCATGAGAGAGGACTGTAAGCTGCATACCCGGGAAGGTGTTCCATCCAGGAACTTGGTTTTAAAGTGCTGATAATGTGAACATGGTCTCCAGGATATATGACTTGTTATCTTAGCCCAAGGCAATCAAGGTAACGTCAGTACACTGCGCAGAGCCTTGAAGTTTTGCTCCAGAGAGAAAAAAGGAACGAGCACCTTTGTAAAAATGGATCCTGCATGCCAAAAAGGCTGTGAGCATGTTTTATAGATGGATGTGTTTGTTGCCTTTTCGGAATAGGCCTTATAACCCTGAACCAAGCTTGATCGCTATCACAAACACTGACTTAGGACAGATTTGTACTTCCTATTTCCTAAGCCACCACATCACAGATGAGGAAAGAGGAGCAAGAACACCTTTTGCTTCCAAGAGACAATGCACTAGTGCCCTGAAACCAAGCAAGGCAAGCTAAAAGCCTACTGCCCACACAGCTGGGAAAACTGGCAAGGACTGCTATTGATGACCATGGACTAATTCCAGCTAAGTGTATTTTTTGGTTCTTGGCAGGCTATTCTGGCTACAAACTAGAATCAATTGGTCCAGGCAGATCAGTGCTGAAGATATTTCCACAAGTCCTGGCAGGTGAGCCCTGCAGTCTGCAGAACTCTGCTGATGACAGGAGGATCTGACCATGCCTCAAGGGGAAACTCCTGATGTGCTACAGCATCTCGTGAGCTCAGGGATGGTCACCTCAGCTCTTAGCAAGTGCCTGAGGTCTGCACGCCTGAGTCATGGCTGATGCAGCAGAGTGGGCCACACAACCTTCACTGTGCAAAGCACTAAGCACAGCAACAGGAGATTATTCATGCTATTGTGCATCAACACCAGCCTTGATGGTGAGCCAAGCTGTCCTCTGTATAATTAGCACAACAGGCCAGATGCCCTCTGCACCACAGCATGTGCTAGAGACATCCCACAGCAACCCACAGCGTGCTCCTTGTACCAAACCCAAGAAATCTAAAGTCCTTGTGGGACCTAGTCCTCATCTAACTCCAGAGGGTTGGTGCCAAGCCCCCTCTATGGGGAAACAACTAGCTGGCCGCAAATGCACCCTTCAGAGGGGTTTCCCCAAGGGCACTGCATCACTGCAGAAAGGAAACCAAAAGGTTTCTGTTTGGCACAGTTCCAGAAACACTCACTCCCCCTGCAGAGGAGCAGCTCACCTCTCCAGTCCTACCTAAGGCTGGGAGCTGCAGCACGATGGCACCTGTGGCAGGAGCAGCATCTTGCCGGCGTTTCTGGCCTCCAAGAGCAGCCCTACCCAAACACCACCCACAGCAAGGAAGCTAAAACCCTGTTACATGTGGGCCTGACAAACGCACAGCCATGTCTGCCTCAAGGGAAAGGAGATCTCACTGCCTTGGAATGCACTCCAGCCAGCCATGGAAAACGAAGAACTTATCCCTACTGTGGAGAGGTGCACCAATTTAAGAAAAAAAAAAAAAATCTGCACCAATTTTTCCATCATGAGCTGGAAACTTCTGGACCCTTAGATTATGAGTTTTAGCAACATGTAACACTGAAAAATACAATTTTGAATTCCAGAGGCTTCCTGATATATTCCTGAAACCAATGATTCACTGTTGTGATATACAAGATAGACTGCATTTGGAGGCGAAAAAAAAAGCAGCACCTTTTAAAGATTTATCTAAGGGGCTTATTAATATTTAACAGGGCACCAATGCGGCAGAGCTTAGAGAGAACAAGCAAGATAATCCAGTTCCTTGTATGACTTGGCCAAGGCAATTTTAAGTTTAACACAGGGAGGGATAAGGGAAGCAATTCCAAGCACCACGTAAGAGGCTGGTCTGGAGAAACTAAACAGAACATGAATGCTAGGGCAAGAAGGTGGCTGAGCAAGCAATAAAGAACATTTCGTGGCAATAGTACTTGCTAAAACAAAAGCTTTTTAAAATGGAGCAGGCAGCTGCCATAAAGCAGCTCATGTTTTCAGGTGACACTACATTTCTTGGGTGTTCCTCCACCACAGGAAAAGCCCGTCCTTTAGCATCAGTCACCTGTATCCACGTGGACACTGCTCTGGTCCCAAGCACTACTGCTGTTCAGGGAGCTTCTACCTGCTCCAGGCATTCCAGTTCCATGGGTGCTTTGCTCCTCAGGGATGCCGTATTGTGTTCCCAAGTCCCCACCCAGGGTTCAAAAGCAAGTATTTGGAAGGGTCGGAATAGGGTTAAAAAACCCAAATCTCACAGTTTCTGAAGCGCTGCACTAATTTAGAGAGTACATAAAGGGGCTGGGGTAGATCTCACTGCTCCTGCTCACTGGAATCTAGCTCACCTGGTCCCTCCAGGTCCACTTCAGAGCTCCCCTCTGCCATGCTGCTCTCCCCCCTAGTGAGAGTGTCCATTCTCCACCAGGCTCTCCCAGCCCAGCAAAAATTCCTCTCAGTTCCCCAGATGGGCTTATGGAGTGAACTAGATAAGTCTCACGGGCTGCCAGCCATTTCTCAGGCTTACATTCCCTGAACAGCTTTCACAGCTGCTGGTACCAACACTAACAGGAATCCTGGTTGGAAAACACATGTTCCAAGCTTGTTCCGCTGCACGCTGCATCCAGGAGAACAATCTGAACAGAAGGCTCGGAGTGTGCTTCATGCTTTCACTCATTACTTTGGACTCCACTGCAGTGTCTTTTAAGATAAGCAGCCCTTTAAGATAAGGCTGTCTCCACGTGCTTCCTTCTCCAGGGCACACGTGTGGCTCAGCCAGAGTTCTGTGCATATCAGACCCTCAAGATGAGATCTCAGGCTTATGTCTGACATTAGTCAGGGAAGTAGTAGATGAGAATCAGGCAGGAGGTAAGTTTAAAATACGATCAAAATCAAAACCAGGGCAAGGTGTGTTCATGTTAGACTCCTCAAAGGTCAAAAGGTATCAGCTTCAAGTTCCTGGCAGTCAGCACTGAGGCAGGAGCATGGACAGTAACAGGAGGAGGACAGACCCCATGCCATGAGCAGCCAGTGTTGTCACACACTGCACTAACACCTCCACAGAGGGGACACTGTGGTGTAAAGCCACATGAAAGCCCTGAGCCCAGCAAGAAGAGACAAGCACCTTCAGATGGGATAGGGGAGCTCACAACCCCTTCCCAGAGAGCTGCTGATAAGTTATCACCACAAGCATCTACGGGACCAGCAGGACATCCATGCACTGCCTCCATACAAGGCTCCAGGACACGCTGCACACCAAAGCAGCTGATGGTCTTTGAGAAGGCTCCACGGTCACCTCAAGGTTTGTTCTTTGCAAAGGTTAATTGGACAGACATGACCAAACACGCTTGAGAAGGCAAGCTGAAAGATTTAATACGGTTATTTCTGCCAAGGCTTACACATCACACTGAAAGAAGCCCTCTTCCCCCCCAAAAATGGATTTGGCACTTTCAGTCTGAACGTACAGGCATCATTACAAGTTAATGTCTTTTAGGGTAATACTATAAAGTCTGACTTTGACATTTTATCATTGTAAATATCTGCCTCTTTGATTTAAATAGAATTACTATGCCACTTCTTAAGGTCTCTCCTTTCACTGCCTCGTTTAAAATCTAGCCACCATTTCAGTTTGTGGGCTTCAGAGACAAAATAATCTGAAGAATCAACAGCTTGAATGCATATCAAAATCACACCAGGTATATTAAGAACAGTGTTCCATTCTCAGCACAGCCTTCAGTGAAAATAGACTTTCCTTCGCACATACACAGTATGTAAAAAAAAGGGGCTTTATAAAGAAATTGAGCTGCTTTTTCCAAGAAAAATCAACCACATATTTTTCCCTGAACCAGAAAGAGTCTTGTGAAAGATCATACACTGGAATCATTACATTGAAGCTGCTGAGATAAGCTTTATGATAAGCGTTATCTTTTTGAGAAACCGATCCAAACCTCACTTATTTCGAGTTAATTGTGTGTTATTTGTTACGGCTGTTATTGTTCCCCCCACAGCTGCAGGCATTCTTCTCTCAAACACACTCAACATGCATACTCATGATTAATGTTATTTTTAACATTTCTGGACAGCACTCAAAAATATACAACCCACTCAGACTGGCTTAGCACACGTTCCTCTGAGCCAGGCTGCCACGGTCCCACCGAGCCGATACAGCAGTGCAGGTGTATCCCAGAGACATCAGTAACCCAAAAGCTTTGCTTTTAATTCTTATGGATACTTACATACAAACCCCATCACAAAAGCATCGCTTAGCCCTTGACTGGCCTCTAGTTTCAAAGAGGTTTATCTTTTCAGAAGTTAATATTAATTCAATTCTATACAATTCTCTAGGAGGAGCTAACGTGAAAAGCTGGATTAATTTTACTACAGCTTCTAGTTACCCAATTTCTAAAAGAAGTATTCACAATTCAGGAAGCTTTTATTACCCTAGACATATCCATCTTGTGCAAGAAGGATCAGAGAGCTGCTTAAATGCAGCCTCAGGACATAATGCAAAACAAAGACTTTGGAGCCTCCACGTAACCTAGAACAAAGCTACATGGCTTAAATGACTGACGTTGACTGGACAGGGTTAAACAACAGCTTTACACAGCTCATAAAACGTGAGCTAATTTTAACGTCATTCTTTGCCTCCCCACAATTGCCAGAAAAACTTTTAAAAAATCCAACTTTGCAGCTGAAGAGACAGCCTGAAACAGAATGCAGTTTTTGGAGAGACAGCAGAAAACTGCAACCCTCGCATCACATGTGACCACCCGCAGATACCGGAGCTTCTGCACGTAACTTCAGACACTGTGTCTCATCCTGTGCAGCCTTTGAAACAGGGGATGGGGAAGAAAGGATGCTGTTTCTACAGCAGTT
Organism: Gymnorhina tibicen; assembly: GCA_013399875.1. Taxonomy (NCBI): domain Eukaryota; kingdom Metazoa; phylum Chordata; class Aves; order Passeriformes; family Artamidae; genus Gymnorhina; species Gymnorhina tibicen. Next base: position 1,418,116 of record VXAZ01004972.1, read on the forward strand.
CTCTCATCTCTGTTGTAAGTCCTAATAATGTACATGGGAAGAGACTTACGAAGAAATTTCCAGTTCAAGTTGATTTATTACTGAAGTGACGTGTTTCAGAAGGAAAGAAACCACAACAACTGACAAATCTCATCAGCACAGGCAAGAAAGGAGCGTGTTGCAATTATTGTGTTGCAGTCAGTGCTGTGTGGGTGACGACAGCCATGCTGAACTATGCTTAGAAAAGAGGAAAGGAAGCAAGAAAGACTAACTGTGCCCTTTAAGCCCTGCTTGTTGGGCCAGATAACATGACACAGGGATGTTCTTCAGTACAAAGGTTCCTGAGAAGGTTGTGAAATCTCCTTTGACAGCTTCCAGAAACAAAACACACTTGAGAAATACCCCACTGCCCCAGTTTCTCTCCCCAGTTACTAAACACATTGGAAGCCTTTATATAATGTATTGACACCAAGAATTCCAGCTGCTTCACAAATAACCCATACTGAAAATAAGAAAAAGCACTGATGAATGTAGAAGCCTCTGCTCTCCTAGGTTTAAAAAAAAATTAAAATAAAATACCAGTTTCCAGGTACTTCCTACCAGTATTATCCAAACCAATCCCCAGGACTCACCCTTCCTACCATCGCACATCTTTGTTCCAGTACAACTTTCTCACAAAGCAGCCTTGTAAAATATTTCTTTCTTCAGAATCCTATACACACTGATCAGAAGTACAGCAGAACTTTATTCTTTGAATGAGGAAGAGCATCCAGACCCAGTATTTGGATATTTGCTTATAAAACTTACTTTGTCTTTTTTTTAACCTGTCTTCGTACCTAAGCAAGGTACCAGTTTCAGGTTACTGAAGGAGAAATGTTAGGATGGAACAGGTTTCCTGAGGACACTATTTGTGCAGCATTTGTTCCACAGTAAGACCACCTCAGAAACAAGATTTAGTAATAGTTAAAAAAAAAACTATGGAGGAATTAACCTGCTGTTCCATGGCTTTACTCTTGATATTAGAACAGCCTTAGTGCTCTTCCTGCTGCTCCTACACCTCTCCAGAGGCAGCTGGACACGTTTTACCTCTGAGGCAGCAGTGAGTATAGCCATCAATTTTGAGGACAAGAGGACAAACTACAAAACTCAGAGGGCATATTCATTAAAAAATAACTGCAATTAGGACATGTAAGACTTCAAGCAAATTGCCTAAGAGGATATTGGTGTAAAAAATACCCTGTTGTCACCTTGAAACCAGAAGCACTGGAGAAGCATTCTCACCTGAGCTGTAATCTTTCAGTCGCAGGTCCTTCACAGGTGTCCCATCAGGCCCTCGGAAAGCATTGAGGATCTACAGGAAAAACAAGATCCACTTCATCTCCAAAATCAAACCTCCAAACCCAAGGAACTTGCCAATGCCCATTTCTGTCTCTCCAAGAGTTCTATTCTTTCTAGGTTAAGTCCTTTACAAGCTGACACACTTTCCTAATTAAGTTCCAGCAGTACCTGAGAATTGTTACCAGGTTTTGAGAAGTATTTTTGGGTTTTGTTTGAAGAAGTGAGCACCATTTACACCACAATTCAACTGTTCAAAGGTTTATTACACTGGTTTCAGCCAGACAGTTCAACTCAGATCCTTACTTAAGGTCAAAGATGTCCTACTGCCTTTAAGAAAATCAAAGTACGAGGGCAACTGTTCTGAGTCTTATCATCCTCTGAAGGACGAAGTTCCTGCCGTGAATTCTCCTATATCAAGCCTCAGAAGCTAACCCTAGCAAAAACTGCTGCATGTACGGATTCTCATACCTGGAACTGTCACCAAACAAACAAAACCCAAAACTAAAGTCCTAATTCGTAGTAGAAGCTTTAGGAAACGGAGCTACTTTCACCTTGTAGCCTAGATCATTTTATGGTTTTTTACTAAAACCAGCAGGAACAGCAGACATCTTTTCCATCTTTGTAAGACCTCATTTAAGCAATTTCAAGTAACTAAGAACAAACAAGTTCACTTAGACACTACATGTCTTCTGAGCCCAAAATAGCAGTAACAATATTTGGTATATATAAAGCAGTGATGAAGTAAGGCATGTTACAGAGTCTGGAGTCAAGGCTTCTAGCTATCAACACCCCACATGCAACTGCAGAAAAACTCATCACTTCTAGAACCCCCAAAAACCCAGAATAATCGGATAACAGGTAACATTGCAGTGACTTCTAAATCTGGATTTTCCCCTGGGGAAATGACAGACCATCTGATATACATTAACCAGGCTTAAAAGCGGTACTTTCGAAACCCTCAACAGAAGTTTCTGGATGAGAAACATCCCACTTACATCATCCTTTGTGGCAGTTTCAGGCACTCCTCCTAGTCGAATGAGCTTGCTTGGCTTCACATACTTGGGGCAGGTCCGGTAATCTTGGTCCTTGAGTTCACACAATCAAGATGGTTTTACAAATGAGAGATGCTGGCTCACAAGATGCACAAGCAGTAGCAAAATAAAGCAGGGGAAAATTCAAAGGCAAAGGCCTATAAGCAGCCTGACTCAAAGCTTTAACCCCTGTTTGAGATTCAGGGAGCTCTGGAGGAGCTCTTCACATGCTCACTGAGCTGTATAGTAAGATCTAGCTCCAGGAAAATAAAATGGGCAAATCGTATCTCTCTGTTTTCCAGCAGTGGGAGATTCAAATTCAATAGCAGTTATTCAAATTCAATAGCAGTTATTAACTCAGTAGTGACCACTACCTTCAGATTTCCAAGATAACGTTGAAGGAAAACAAACTGTATGAGAACAGTTGTACACAGGCCCACCCAAGCCAGTAGCTTCTCTCTGATACTGCTCATAAGCAATATCCAGGGGAAAATAACAAAATAAGTTTATCTGTAACCACTTCCCCCAACACCCTCTGTTTGGCCATTTTCAACTTGGGGGCTTTCTGAACCAAATCTGGTTCCACATATTTAGCAACTCTCACTTGCTAAACTGCACTTCTCTTGAGAAGTGTTTCTGCAATAGAAAGGGTGCCCATTAAACAACCTGGAGCAGGGAACGATCCCAGAGAAGATCCCATCAGATCCCATTAGAATAGAACTGAAGTGATGGGATATGGATGAAGCCTCCTTCCCAACTCCTTCCATTCTTTGGCCTACACACATTTAACAGAAACATCAACTGACAAAACCACCTACCTGAAGGCTCTTATAGGGCCTAGAATCTTTGCTGGGTTTTCCTTCTGAAAAGGACTTGCCATGTTCATAATCAAACATCTGATGCCCTGGCAGCCGGTGATCCACATCACGATATTCCATGTTCCGGTAGTCTGTATCTTGCCTCCCAAGGAAATCCAGGTCACCTTCACCCTTTAACCCAAGATCAGAATCGGATCTTTGCTGCTCCCCCCCAGAAAGCTGCTGCTGTTGCTGCTTGTTAGCAAAGGTCTGAGGTTGCTCCTCTTGGTCCTGAAGAGTAGGAAGAGGTCCGCGGCTATTTTGGAAATTGTGCGAAGTGTCATCTTCAAGACCCAGTCCCAGGGACTCCTCTTCTCCGGTTGGTGCTTCCGAGTGTTGAAATTCTCCTTTTTGGCTACCAAAGGGAGTTCTATCTAGACTAAGTGCAGACTCATCTCTTTTGCTGGTGCTTAAACCAGAGCCCTCTCTTTCTGCTAAAGGTACAGTAGATTGATTGTGCCTAAAATCTACAAGGCTTTGATCCACGGGAGGCATTTCCCTATCTGAAAAGTCCATGGGAGGAGCCACATCTCTGCTCCTAAAATCCTGATCAGATCGGGACCTGTGCCTATTTCTGAAGTCTGACGATGGTGCGTTCCTGTTTCTGAAGTCCAGATCAGAGGTGCCCACACCCCTGAAGTCCAAATCAGGTACATCCCTATTTCTGAAGTCTGAATAGGAGGAATGTTCTCTGCCCCTGTAGTCTAACTCAGACACGTCTCTTGCCCTAAAGTCTGAATGAGGCCCATCTCGACCTCTGAAGTCTAAATCGTAAGATCCCCTTCCCCTGAAGTCTGATGGAGGTTCGTCCCTGCCCCTGTAATCCATATTATGTGCTTCCCTGTCCCTGTAGTTCATGCGGAACGTGTCCCTGTTCCTGTAGTCCCCTGAAGGAACATCCCCACCCCTGAAGTCCATAGGGGGCCCTTCTCTCTCCCGGAAGTCTCCAGAGTACATATCCCTGCCCCTGTACTCAGAAGGGGGTGGCTCCCTGCCTCTGAAATCCATCTGAGACTCGTCTCTGCCCTGGAAGTCAGACGGTGGGAAATCCCTGCCCCTGAAATCATGGTGCCCCTCCCCACCTCTGAAGTCACTACGTGGTCCATCTCTAGCTCCATAGCTGAAAGAAGGTTCCTCTCTGTTGGCAAACTGAGGATTGAGGAGGCCTGAGAGTGCCTGGATATCAAAAGGAAGTGATTTTCTGCCAGAGAAGTTGCCAGAGTGTCTTTCTTGACCAAGACTATCAAGGGAAGGAGGATATTCCCTGTTCCACCCGGGAGCAAACCTTTCTTCTTGGCTCCCACTGTAGAAATAAAGACAGTATTATTCATAACGTGCTTAAGAGTCTGAAATCTACACAGCAGCACATTCTTCTCTAAACTTTTATAGAGCTGTGTAACAGTCTAAGATCCGCAGAAGATATTGATGTTTGGCAGTTTAAGATGAGGCAGCATACGACAGATGTGAGAAAGTAAACTTGGGTGCTCCCATTTCAGCACAATTTCCAGAAGCACTCAACAGGGAATACCTGCAATATTAATGGGTTAATGATGGTAGCAATCCACATAGTCCTGCACTGCACACAGCTCTGCAGCTGTCCCAGGTGCCAGCAGCTGGTGTGTTGGTTCATTAGCATCACCAGCACACACCTGTGAGGAACCCAGGAGCTTAAGCTCTCCGGGCAGTATGGAAACAGCTAACTTAACACATTATCCTGAGGCACATGAAAGCAGAGGTTACCAAACAGGCTTTGTTGACATGCTACAAAGACTCATTTATGCTTCCTTGTTGTGCTGGAGTCCAAACTGGCAAATTCTGAAAGCCATCAGTTCAGACACGGAGGGTGCCTCACAGGACTATGCCAACAATCAACATCCAAAATATCCCTGTGCTCGTGCCTCCAGACTGTCTTAAACCAAGCTCACAAGACTACAGCTATGAGCTCTCCCAGTATCTCCATAAAAATGCTCAGGAACAAGTTTCCTCTTAAGGCAGTTTTTCAAAATCCAATTGGGCTTTTTTTTTTTTTTTTTTTGAGATGGAACTATCTGATTTTTCATCTAAGCAAGGCTCCAATACATTTTTTAAAAAACAGAATAATACAGTATCAGCACATTTTAAAATAACACGAAATGCTACCCAAAGCATTGGACATTTCCTTAGCAACTACAGCAAGTCATGTTGTACGCTGAGTTTCACTACAGAATCACTCACCAAGATTAATCAAAGCATACACAGATTTCCTAAGGAACACGGTCCATTTCACCACCATGTAAAATAGCAATTAAAACTTGGATCAAGGTCAGCATTCCCCACCCAATACATTAAAGAATGATGCCAATAAAATCCACTTAAAAATCATCAGAACAGCACTATTGATAACATCACAAGACACAATCACTCCCTCATCAACACTGTTACTACATGTTCTGGAGGATACTGATTTTCATCAGCTTTCTCAACACATTACAGTAGACAATTATTGGAAGTGTTCTTATGGCAGAAATCTAAGGCGTGCCATGAGCAGTACCTTTATCATGCTGATTTTCAAGGAACTGAGGTGCACACATGAGCAAAGGACAAAAGAATTATGCACAACAAAGGACAATTCTAGATTTTGGTGGCTTCATTTTTATACCCAGAGCTTTCTTGAAAACACAGGTCCCAGTAACAACCAGAGGAACACAAATTAATAAAAATATTGTGCTGTGCAGGTCAGCTGCACATTTATCTTTAGAACAGTTGCAGTGACATTCAAAAATATCTTATGAAGGAGTGCATGGGGATATAGACTTTATGGAAGTGCATGTAATGGTAGGACAATGGGAAATTGGTTTAGACTGAAAGAGAGTGGGTTTAGATTAGGTATCAGGAATTAATTCTTCCCTGTGAGGATGGTGAGGCCCTGGCACAGGCTGCCCAGAGAAGTTGTGGATTCCCCATCTCTGGAACGGTTTAAGGCCAGGTTGGACGGGGCTTGGAGCAACCTGGGATAGTGGAAGGTGTCCCTGCCCATAGCAGGGGGTTGGGACAAAATGGTCTTTTAAGGTCCCCTCCAATCAAACCATTTTGTGATTCTATGATATATGGACTTATCAACCTCATGGAAAGAACTAAACTCTCAAAGTTTTCATAAAATCATGTGTGCAATGAATGTGCCAGTACTTCTGAACTCATTTTCTTCTCTTACAGGTGGTAACAGCACATAACACCAAAAGCCACATGGCACATCATCTTAGCTCACAACAGCTAAACTAAGTATCACCAGAAAAGGTGGTATGGAGAAGGACTAGAAATATTAAAACCAGCTGTTGCTTAAAAACTAGATTAAAAACTTCAAAGAAATGCAAAAACCATCAATGAACTTGTCTGTCTTTTGGCAATCACAACTAGCTCCATAGACACCTCACAACTTCTACCAAAACAGTAAACAGAGAGTTCCCATGGCTTATTATATTTAAAAATGTTCCTGAAACAAACTGTACATTCAAGTGCTTACCGAAAAGACCCCATTCTGTTGCCTTGTCGATGGTCTCCCCACATCTTGATCTTGTCTGGTAGGCTTCCAGAAATGGTTAATTCACTCTAACAACACCCAGACACCACAACCTGTTGAATAAATAACATGATGATAAGCCACAAGGCAAAGAACACATCTGACATGAGAAGAACACTGCTGGTTAGAAGGGGTATGTGTAACATCTGATCAGGATCCACAGATACACAAGACCGCACTCAGGCGTGAATGAATTCAAGTGTTGCGTTTCTCCACGTTCAAATCTGTAAGCGTCAAATGACTCCTGAAATCAAACTGTCAATATGGTGGGCAAACAATTTGATATCTGCTTTGATTAACATAGAGCTTTCCAACATACTGTGCTGTCTGACACTACTCAGGGTGCAGCTAGAAATGTGAGAACGCCGCCATCTATAAACAACAAGGACCGCTGCCGAACAACAGTTTGCAATTAATGTTTAATCCAAACTATTTTTGCCAAAAGCTCTTTGCTGTTCAAGGAAATGATCACCACTCTTGGTCTACCATGGATACTCTGCCCTCAGAAGTATGGAGAAAACAGAGGAGGTTTTGCCAATAAATCATGACAGGCACTGTTCTCCAACGCTGCCCTCATCAAGCAGAGTGACGCAAGTAACACTTGCCTCAACAGAAATCTAAAATTTCATCCACTTCCTCCCACCAGCGGAGAAGGTGAGGATTTCCTGGCAATAACCAAAGCCGGGACTTGAAATAGGAAGTACTTCCGTCTTTCCAAAAAAAATAGAAAAAAAGAGAAAAAAAGGCTGCAGCAGAGCATGGTGAAAACTGAGGGAGATGGGAACCTGATGGCCTCAAACCTGCTCTGGCCAATCCAGCTGCAGTGGTGCAGGAGGGCTGCCATGTCACCAGACCAAGGCTGGGAGACCTGGGGCTCACACGCTGTTCCAAAGCAGGATTATTTAACTCCAGTGGTTCAGAGGACAGTACAGACAGTCACTGCCAGGCCTGGCTGGAGCAGCTCTCGTCAAAGAAAGGCACACAAAGTCCTGTTTGTTCTCCCTTCCAAAGGTCAGCACTGCCATACCGGAGGCAGGTCGACAGAGCAGGTTATGACAGACCTTACACCAGGGAGTGATTCCGGATGCTGCTGCTGGCAGCTGTCTGTGCCAAGGAGCTGAGGGAGCTGCCATGCCAAGAGAGAGTCCATGCTCTTGCCAGGGTCCACTACCCTCCAGGGAAGGCTCAGGTGGGAGCCAGGGACAGCAGGTTCTGGCAGGCTCGGAAACCAAGCACGTAGAGGCTGAGGAAGACAACCTGTGCAACCACCGCTGATCCATCCACCCCAATGTCACTTCCAAAGAAACACGTTCGTTCACTTGGCCACTCAAGCCCTAGAGTACCAGTCTGCTCACATTTTACACAGCTCTTGATAAATAACCACCCTGGTCCCAAGGATTTCCTCCATCTTTCTGGAGGGTGAATCTAAGAAACCAAGATCGAACCCCCCTCACAGTGAAGGCAGGCAAGGGGAGATGGTTCCTGTCGTCAGCCAGTCCTTTCATCCTCGATCTTTTGCAGCCCGCAGACCTGGCATTTCTTGCTCTTCCCTTCTGGATTTCTCTCCCCACTCCAGTTCTCCTTAAGTCAACAACCTCACCAACGCTAAAATAAAATCCCTTGCCAGCTGGGAACTGTTTAGACGTAATATTCAAATTATCAGACAGGGAAAAAAACACCACTGGACAGCTATCAGGCCCGGCGCAGATCCGCTGAGCCATGTGGCAACCTCCGGGAGTGTGAGGTCATGGTTCAATGACACAGGGAGCAACACTGGCTCCGACAGCCCCCACTCAGCCTGATTTGCTCCCCGCCTCTGCCTTTGGCAAAGCACCGGGTGTAAGTTGTGCCAGCTTGTGCTTTTCTGGGTCTGCACCATGGATGACCCTCGCAAGAGGGTTATATTTAACCCAGGTCACTTCAGTGATACGCTTCACCACACAATCCCACAAACCAAGGTGACAGCAAACTGCAGGACAGGGACAGAAGGGTCTTAGCCTGGCTTCCACTGACACCAAGATCTCCTGAAGGTACACCCTGCTACAACTATTCCAAAAAAAGCACACCGTGATGAGACACCGTGAGGATTCACCCTTCTGCCACGGGCAGGTACCTGCCAGCTCAGCTCCCAGCTCACAGGTAAATGCTGGGAGACAGGTCAGTGCGAGCGAGGCTGTTTGCCAAAGACACCCCAGGCCAACAGCAAATCATGGCAAAAATCCACCTGCGTGCTTGGAACCGTGCATCCATTCGTTTTGTCATACTCTGGTCACAACCAAGTGTTTGGGGAGATGGAAACGGTCCAGTCACTCGCACAGCCCAGACTGACAGCTCTTTAGGACAATAATGAGCTGTTACAATTACCCTGAACATTCAGGAGGGCAGATATGCATCATCTTTCCCTCCTCCTGGCTCTACTTCCTGGTGGCAAAGCCTCAGCTGCACTGAAGATACAGAAGGCACAACTAGGGGAAGCTCTGTTGTGGTTTCAGTTCCTCCAATTACTGCTGGTCACACAGTCCTCCTAGGAGAGACTGGTGGAGCTCCGGATGCTCCCCGGCAATTACACCCAAGGACTTCCTCAGGACCGTGTCCCTACCCTCCCTAGTGCTTCCCCAGACAACTCTGGGGAGGTTCCTGACTCCACTTCCCAAACTGCACGTGCCAAGCCTGACAGCAAACTCTTGGATCTCTTATTCCAGTTTATATCCTGCCATCATAAAAGAAAGGCTTTGATCGTGGGAATTGTGCAGCTGAGCCAGACTAAGCAACTGGTCTTCTTCAGGACTAAATAAAGACATCTGTCAAGGGGCAGAGTGGGAAATGCCAGCACAGCCCTTGAGCATGTCCTCACCAATTTACACCCAGCTTCACACCTTTTTTCCAAATATGGGGGAGAGAAGGGTAATTGGCGACAGACTGGGTGCTATTTTCAGAAAAAATACTCTGATATTCACAGTTTCTCTCCAAACAGATTTTGCCAAGACTTGGTATTTATAGAGCACGAGGAAATCAAACACAGAACTACACATGAGAACAGAGGAAGCAGTTTGCTGTGGAACAACTTTCTGTACGCGGTAAAGTTTTTGTAAGGCTGAAGAAAGGAAAAGGCCTCTGTGAAATTCAAGTACTGCAGGACACACAAGAGAAAACACTTCCCCAAGCTACAGAAACTGCAAGTAGCCAAGAAAGCCAATTATATCCAACGTTAAAGTTGGAGATCCCTAATTCAGAAGAAATATCAAAAGAACGTCACTGACTTGCGAAAATGAAGAGAGAGGGAACCATTTTGGCTCTCGTGGGTGTCAGGCTGGAGGATTTTAATTAAAAAAAAGGGGATGTGTGTGCTTTTCATCTGTATGATGCTTCTAAACACATGTATTAGAGACAATCGGGTGAATTTCTAACACACACCCCACCCCATTACTATCCTGACCTTGCTTGTCTCAAAGGACTTCACAAGTGCATTCCCAACCAGGGAGTGCTGGGAAAGACTCTCACACCACCAACATCCTGCTGGGATACGAAAGTGGATGCCGCCTTCAGCAGCATTTCCAAAAGTAGCATTACACAGCAGCAGCAGCTACACCAACCCCTCGTGGTGCCAATTGTTTTAAAAAACAGAGCGTGGGAGGTCACCGTCACCACTCCCAGCCGTTCCTGACCACTGCCTTACCTGGCCTGCACCAGAGCCAAACCACATCCTGCCTCCACCTAAGCCTTTACTTACAGCCCAAAATCCCGTTTAGCCCATCACTTGGGATTACATCCACTAACACACAGCTCCCATCAGATTCCTCTGCATCCCAGCGTGAATCCAGCCCACTTTGGTCCATCCCTTTTACAACCACAAGCATTCCGAGATGGACACACATATCACCCGGTGCAAAAAAGGCCCTAATCTTGATCAGGGCCTCAGAACAACACTGAGACACACAGAAACACCACAACTGCTGACAATGATACACGTGGCAGGCCCCGGCAATACCATGTGGGATATCGTATCCTGATCCAGGGGCCGAGCTTCCCAACCCCACAACCCACATCCCACCGGGGCGTGGGGTCCTGATGAAGACACCGAGCCCACAGCACGCAGCTGCGGGCCCATAGCACCAGGACCTGCTGCCTCACGCCTCGCAGCGGGGCCGACCGCAGCCTCACTCTATTCCCGCACCACGGGTGACCCCAAAACAGACACCCTCCCATCCTCATGGACTCCGCAGCCTCCCCTCCTCTACCCCGGACAAGCCCACCCCGGGAGCCCCTCAGGACACTCCCCGCCCCTCTCACCCCACTGAGCGAGATCCCCTTTATCCCAAGCGATCCCCTATATCTCCCGGGGGACCCTCATCACCTCCTCCTCCTCTTCCTCCTCCTGCTCCGCCGCTCCCGCCTCGCACAGGCCCCAGGGCCGCCACGGCGAGAACCCGGAACTTCCGGCTCCCTCCTCCCCGCGGGCAGGCAGGAGGTGCTGGGAATTGTAGTCTCTGTCTCCCTGTCCCTGCCGCCCCCTCTCGGTCGTGGCATTGCGTCTCACGCACTACAACTCCCATGATCTCCCTCGGAGCGCACCGCCTACAACTCCCATGATGCCCGGCGGCGGGTCGCCGCGATGGCGGGGGTGTCGCCGCGGTCGGGGCCGGGACCGGGGGTAGGGCGGGAGGTGACCGCCCGCCGCCGGCTCCGAGCCCTTCTCCGACCCTCCTAGGCCGTGCCCAGGGGGCTGCAGGGCGGCCCCGGGAGGAGCCGCGGAGGTGGGTCCCTGCGCGTTGTCCTTAGGGGGAGTCCCGGGCCTGGGTCGTGTCGGGGCTGCAGGAACGGTGACACCTCAGCGCTGAAGGGGGAAGGGTCGGGGTGGGTCCGTGCTGGGCCGGGGGCGGTCCTGGGGTGAGCCTTGCCCACGGGAAGGTCAGCAGGGTGGGGAGGAAAGGTGAGGACGGGGCCCTGATCCACTCCCCGGCACCCTCCAGGGCTGTCACAGGATTTTAGTGGGGTGTTTGGTTTGCCCAGCTGAGGACGGGATCCCAGTCAGCTCCCCGGCACTCTTCAGAGCTGTCACAGGCTCCCCCAGATGAGGACAGTGTCCTTGTCTGTTCCCCAGTGCTCTCCAGAGCAGTCACAGAATTTTGCGGGGGGAGGATCTATCTCCCCCAGGGGAGGACAGAGCTTTGAGCAGTTCCCCAACACCCTCCAGAGCTGTCACAGGTTTGGGGGGGGGGGGGCTCCATGAGCTCCTCCAGGTGAGGACAGGGCCCTGATCCACTCCCTGGTACCCTTCAGGGCTGTCACAGGACTTTGGGGGGCTGGTTCTGGGTCCCCCAGATGCGGTGTTGCGGGTTGGGTTTGGGAGCAGGTGTCCCAGGGCACGGGGCAGAGCCCGGGCTCCATGAGCTTCCCTAGCAACTGGGTTCAGAGGCACAGGCTCCTAGCCAGCCTGCCTACCTCCTGTTGCTTTTGCTTGTGCTTGCTTTTGGGCTGGTTTTCCCCCAGGGAAGGGAGGAAGGAGAGGGCTGGAGGCATGGCCTGTGCTGGAGAGGGCACCCAGCTCCCAGGGTGATGCCACCTGTGCCAGCTCAGGAGGAGTGTCACCAGCCTCGTCCCATTGCAGCCACCTAACCCAGGCCAAGGAGGGTCATAAACCCCTCCCTTTGCAAACACGAGGCCTCTGGGATCTCAGGTGTACGGGACAAGCCCCATCCAGAGCTGCGTCCCTTCCCCCTTGCTGCCAGGACACGGCACAGGGAGTCTGAGCAGCTTTCACGGGGGAAATTGGGGCCAAGCCTGGATGAAAGGTGCCGGGGCCAGAGGACTGGAAAGAGCTGGGGCTGCGTGAGAGAGGAAATCCTGCTGGATTAGAGCGGCTTTCCTGACGTCTCACCAGGGCTCGGTGCTGCCTGCTGAGCCAGCGGGATTGGGCTGCGGGTGCTGGCCTGGCCCCGCTGGAGAACAGAGCATTTCAGGGCCCACTTTGAGAGTGAGGGGACGCAGGGTTGACACTGTGGGTCACACGCAGGTCCTGCCCCGAGGAATGGCTGCAGATGTCCACAAGAAGAAAAGCTGGGAGGTGCCCAATGGGTCCCTGGCGCCGGGAGATGGGCAGCACACGGAGCGGTCTGAGAGCCCCACGCCGGGGCTGGCGCAGGGCACAGAGCCAGGTACGGAGCACAGCCCACCAAGGGGGTGAGCGAGGGGGAGAAGAGCAGCTCCTCATGCGGGCTGGGACCTGCACAACCCTGTGGGCAGGGGGAGATGGGCCCACTGGTGACTCTCCACCAGCAGGACCTGCACCCGCAGGGTGCTGTGGGATGGGGAGAAGAGGCAGGTCCCCTTTGCCTCCTTCCACCAGCATGGGGGACACGTGGACAGATGCTGCATGGCCCGTTGTTCCCAGGGGCGGGCCAGGAGGGAGCCATGTTCGTGCACACCCGCTCCTATGAGGACCTGACCAGTCCCGAGGACGGGGCGGCCGCGGCGCGGAGCCCAGAGAGGAGGCGAGGGGAGCCGGCCGAGCAGAGCAGCATGGAGCAGATCAGCAAGGACTTCAGCGAGCTGAGCACACAGCTCACGGGCATGGCCCTCGACCTGGAGGAGGAGATGAGGCCGGGCAAGGAGGGGAAGCTGGAGCCGTCCCCGCAGACCACCCGCCGCGACTCGGTGCTGTTGGGGAAGGAGGAGGAGGACATGACCATGGACGCCTGGCGCATGCACCGGAAGCACGTCTTCGTGCTGAGCGAGGCGGGCAAGCCCGTGTACTCCCGCTACGGCTCTGAGGAGGCCCTGTCCAGCACCATGGGCGTCATGATGGCCCTGGTGTCCTTCCTGGAGGCGGAGAAAAACGCCATCCGGTCCATCCACGCAGGTACTGCCCTGGGGGAAAATGGGATGGGGGAGGGTGAGGCCTGCCCATCCATGTGCCTGCCACCATGGGCCATGTTAGCTGTCCCCAGGGGCAGATGGGTTGCTGGGGGAGAGGCTGCAGCCTGGCTGTAGCCACAGGGAGCCAGGCTCACAGGTGTGTCCCCGGCCCCCCGGGGACTCCCTCCCAAGCAGACGGCTACAAGGTGGTCTTCGTGCGGAGGAGCCCGCTGGTGCTGGTGGCAGTGGCACGCACCCGGCAGTCAGAGCAGGAGATTGCCCACGAGCTGCTCTACATCTACTACCAGATCCTGAGCCTGCTCACCTGGACCCAGCTCAACCACATCTTCCAGCAGAAGCAGAACTATGACCTGCGCCGGCTCCTGGCCGGCTCAGAGCGCATCACCGACAACCTGCTGGACCTCATGGCCCACGACCCCAGCTTCCTGATGGGCGCCGTGCGCTGCCTGCCCCTGGCCGCCGGTGTCCGGGATGCTGTCAGCAGCAGCCTGCAGCAGGCCAAGGCCAAGAGCCTGGTCTTCTCCATTCTGCTGTCTGGGAACCAGCTGGTGTCTCTCGTGAGGAAGAAGGATCAGTTCCTTCACCCCATTGACCTCCATCTGCTCTTCAACCTGATCAGTTCTTCTTCCTCCTTCCGGGAGGGTGAAGCCTGGACTCCCATTTGCCTCCCTAAGTTCAACTCCAGCGGTTTCTTCCACGCCCACATCTCCTACCTGGAGCAGGAGATGGACCTGTGCCTGCTGCTGGTCTCCACTGACCGTGAGGACTTCTTCACCGTGTCTGACTGCAAGCGGCGCTTCCAGGAGCGCCTGCGGCGGCGGGGTGTGCACCACGCTCTGCAGGAGGCCCTGCGCACCCCCTTCTACAGCGTCGCCCAGGTGGGCATCCCTGACCTCCGGCACTTCATCTACAAGTCCAAGAGCTCCGGGCTCTTCACCAGGTGAGGCCCCAGGGATGCACTGGGCCAAGGCCGTGGCATGTGGCATGGGCCAAGCCCCTTCTCCAGGGGGTTAACGGGGTGCTGTGTTCCTGCAGCCCCGAGATTGAGGCTCCCTACGTGCAGGAGGAGGAGAAGGAGAGGCTCTTGGGGCTCTATCAGTACCTGCACAGTCGGGCCCACAACTCTTCACGGCCCCTGAAGAACATCTACTTCACGGGCCCCCGCGAGAACCTCCTGGCGTGGGTAAGGCCGTTGGTGGGGTTTGGTGAGCCTGTCTTCTCTGGTCCTGCATGGTGGGGAAAGAGGGTGGTGACAGTACACAGCACCAGCTCCATGGTCCCCAGGGAGGATCCCAGCCTGTGCATGGTCCTTTGGGGGATGAGCCTGCCCCTGTGTGAGGGAGGGACAGGCAGGGGTAGCAGTGGGAGCTGGTGAATTCCAGCACCAAGTGCTGTGCTGTGTGCTGTTGTGAACTCAGCGCTGTGGAGAAAACCCACTCTGGGGGAAAACCCCAGGGTTTGGTTCTCCTACTTCTGAGCAAACCAGATGCCACCCATTTAGGGTACCCCACTGCCACTTCATGTCCCTGCACTGAAGCCCCTGTGCCCATTCCTGGTAGCCCATGGGGGAAAGATGGAGTGCCAGCCCCAAGTGGGGTGCAGTCCTGTTGCCAGCATGTGTCCTGTTCCTTCTCCCAGGTAACCAATGCCTTTGAGCTCTACGTATGCTACAGTCCCCTGGGGACCAAGGCCGGCGCCATCAATGCTGTTAACAAGCTCATGAAGTGGATCCGCAAGGAGGAAGACCGACTCTTCATCCTCACGCCCCAGACATACTGATGGGCATCACCCAGGGCATGGAGCCAGCTGGGAGAGCCCCCGCTGTGCTGGGGAGCCCATTCCCAGGGATTCCCGGGCCATGTGTCCAGGGGAGAGGGCATGGTGGGACCCCAGAGCACAGGGAAACCCCACCCGTGGGACTGTCCAGCCTGGGTGTTAGAGATGGGGTGCACAGGGAAAGGTAAGGGGATGAGCAGGACTTTCTCTCAGCTGCAGGCAGTGCCCCAGCTGGGGTGCTTCTCTTCCTCTGCGGTCCCCAGCTCCATCCCTTGTTGTGGGGGTCGTGGAGCGGGGCTACCAGTGGTCCAGGTTACTGGAGGGGAGCAGAGCCCCTGGGTCCTGCTCCCTGTGCCTGGCACCTCCCTTCTCTGACATCCTCTGGCTGTGCCAAGGGTGGGGGTCCCCAGGGGAGATGTGGCAGCACTGAGGGGCTCCTATGTTGCTGTGCCCGCAGATGGGGGGGTAACGCTGCCCAGGTGGGGGACAGGGCTGGCCTGGGGCACACACTGCTCCTCTCCCTGCCCTGGGGGAGCTGAACCCCCCAAGTGCCAGGGAGCCTCTGCAGTCCCAGAGCAGCCTTGGCATCTGTATGAGCCTGGACCCCTCCCACTGTGGCTGTGAAAAGGATGTCTGTCCCTGGGGATGCTGGCAGGCAGGGTGGGTCAGCCTGCCCCAGCTGGGACAGCAGGGTCCTGCCCACGTCACCACAGGGACACAGAGCAGCTCCAGAGAGCCAAGATGCCGAGGTGTTCACCAGGGTGCTTGTGGGCTCATGGTTCTGGCTGTGGGAAGTGGACCCTAAAGGGGCAGCTCAAGCACATCTCCTTGGAGATGCCCCTGGTATAGGGCCGTGGTGCTCCCCAGCCCATGGAGGGTTTTCCCTTTGGCACGGGAGCACCTGTCCCCCAAACCCAGCCCCTCGAGCCAGCTACGCTGAGCTTTCTGCACCTCTCTGACCGCCCCAGGCACTGGTGTGGGGCTGAACACCTGTGAACGGCCCAACTCCATGTTTTGGGGCTGTCTGAGTAGTGCTAGAATAGGTGTTGGAGGAGGGGCAGAGCCATCAGGGTGACACCCCGGCACAGAGGGAGCTGGGAAGGATCCGGCAGGGCTAGCACAGGGATCTGCTCCTGTATTTATGCTCCTGCCAGAGTGTAATCGCTTGTCTTTGCTCATAAACATTATCTGGACCCTAAGTTAAGTCTTGTCGCATTCCTATGTGTCCACTGGAGTGGGGGGATGACCAAGCTGCAGGGGAAGTTCGTTCCAAGTGTCGGTACGGTGCAGTCCAGCTCCGGGAATCCGCTGGGAGCCAGGAAAGCTGCCGGGGAGTGGTGCGAGGCCGCCGGGGTTGTGCTGGCAGGAGGAGGCGCTGGCTGGAGACTGGGAGCGGCAAAATCCCCGGGCTGAGCCGGCCACGGCCAGCTCATGTCGAAACCGAGCAGAGGCGCAGCCGGAGGAAGGAGCTGTTGGGTAAGGCCCGGGAGCAGCGGAACTGCCGGGCCTTGCACAATACGGGGCGGGAGCCTGGGAGGGACGGGGCTGGCCAAACGGCAGGCACAGGGCATTTTCGGCAGGCTCAGCCTCTCCTGGGACCAAAGTCCCCAGCGCCTTGCTCACCTGGAGGAAAAGTCCACGTGCGAAGCTGGGATCCACGGCCCCAGCGTCCGAGGGCAGCAGGGCACTTGGAGGGCAAACCCACGTATGGATCGGGATGTAAAGGATCTTCTCGCATCCCTACGGACAGCCACTCCCAGAGGTGCGGGCACCTCCTGCCACTGCGGGCAGCCGGGGAGGAAAGGGACACAGAACGGGCACAACAGAAATAACCCTCACAGCTGCCCTCGCAAAGCTGTGGCTGCCCCAGCATTGCTCTTTCCTCCCAGCTGGGAACTCTGGTGCTGAGCCTGCCGCACCCCCCAAGGCTGCCTTTTTGGCCTGGAAGCGAGCAGCAAACGCGGTGCCAGCGCTGGAACTTTGGGGAAGCGGCAGTTTCGATTCCATGTGTCGGGGTGTCAGCCGCCCCTGTGGCAGCGGGGCTGGGGGCTGCGGCAGAGGGCCCAAGGGGTACCAACATGCAGGACCCCGCTCGTACCCAGGGATGCTGTTGGCAGCCACCTCCCAGCCACGGGGATCCTCCGACGGCCACTCGGACCTGCAGCGGGTACCCGAGGCACTGTGCCAGCCCTGCACCCATGTCGCGATCAGCGGCCCCCACTCCCACCCGTGCACCTCTTGGGCACCGTTCCCAGCCGTGCCTGTCCTCCCGGGGTGCCCAGAGACCCTCCGGGTACCCCGATCTCCGTGTTCCCCCGAGCACCCCCGTCCCCCCGGGTTGCGAGCGCCGGTGCCGGCCCTCGGGGAGCCCCGGGCGGCGCGGGGCGGGACCCGCCCACTCCGCTCCGCCCTGTCCCGTCCTGTCCCGTCCCGCCTCGCCTGCTCCGTCCCGGCCCCGCTCCGCTCCGCTCCGCCCTGTCCCGGCACGGCACGGCACGGCACGGCACGGCACGGCAGCGCCCAGGTGAGCGCCCCGCCGCCCGGCACCGCTCGGATCGGATCGGACCGGACCGGACGGATGGGGGCGGGCAGCCGGACCCAGTGGAGAACCCGGACCCGGTGAGCTGCGGCGGGGTCGGGGATGGAGGTCGGGGGTAGTTCGGGGTCCAAGTCCCGGGAGGCTGGCGGGGGCCTTGTCCTAGTCCCGCAGGGATCCCCAGTCCCCGCTGCTGTCCCGGGGGCTGGCAGGGTCCCTATCCCAGTCCCCGGAAGGGGTCATTGCAGGGCAGAGATGCCCCAGGGTGACAGGCAACGTCTGTAGGTGGCAGAAGGCAGGATTTGTCCTTCTGCCACAGGCAGCTTGGCATCACCTCCTACTCATGGTATTTCGGAAGAGGTTTGGTGTGACTGATCCTCCCTCGGCAGTACCCATCATCATCTGGCCCCTGGGAACCCTGACACCCCCAATTGACACCCGGCTGTGGCTGTGCCCAGGGTCCTCACCTAAAAGAAGCAGGTAAAACCCTTCCTTTTTTATTTTGGCAGATGCAATGGTGGCCCATCCTCCATACGTTCTGAGCCTGCTGGGTGCTGAGCATCGTCGATAACCCTACACCAGTGGCACTGCACAGCATGGGCCTGTTGTGCTGTGTGTGCCTCTGGCTGCTGTTTGCCCTGGCCCCGCTGGGTGCCAGCGCCTGGCAGTGCCCCCGCATCCCTTACAGCTCCACCAGGAACTTCTCCATCCCCTACACGCTGCCCAGCCTCGATGCTGGCAGCCCCATCCAGAATGTTGCTGTCTTCACTGACTCTGATGGCCCGGTCGCTGTCTTTGTGGCCATCCGCAACCGCATCCTCGTGGTCAGCCCTGAGCTGCGCCTGCTCTCCATCCTTATCACCGGCCCAGTGGGCAGTGCCAAGTGTGAGATTTGTCGCCTGTGCCCAGCCACCACAGATGGCCCTGAGGACACAGACAATGTCCTGTTGCTGCTGGACCCGCTGGAGCCGTGGCTGTACAGCTGTGGCACGGCACGGCATGGGCTGTGCTACCAGCACCAGCTGGAGGTGCAGGACGGTAAGGTGGCCATCACAGCCACGCACTGCCTGTACTCAGCCAGGGGCAACAGCCCTGCGTTCTGCCCTGACTGCGTGGTCAGCCCACTGGGGACCAGTGCCACCGTGGTGGCCACCTCCTACGCCTCCTTCTTCTACCTCGGCTCCACCATCAACAGCAGTGTGGCAGCACGGTACAGCCCACAGTCGGTGTCCGTCCGACGGCTGAAGGGCACCTTGGATGGCTTTTCAAATGACTTCCAGTGGCTGACGGTGCTGCCGCAATATCGCAACAACTACACCATCCGCTACGTGCATTCCTTTGCTGACGGGGACCACGTCTACTTCCTGATGGTGCAGCCGGAACGGCCGGGCTCAACAGTGTACCACACGCGCCTGGCACGGCTCAGCACCCACGAGCGCAACCTCCGCCGCTACCGCGAGCTCGTCCTCGACTGCCGCTTTGAGTCCAAGCGCCGGCGCCGGCGCAGCAGCGAGGAGGATGCTGAGAGGGACATCGCCTACAATGTGCTGCAGGCAGCCCACGCTGCCCGCCCTGGCGCACGCCTGGCCCGCGACCTCGGCATCAACAGCACCGACACGGTGCTCTTCGGTGCCTTCGCCGAGAGCCGGCCGGAGAGCCGAGTGCCACAGGAAAACTCAGCCGTCTGCGCCTTCCCCCTCCGCCTCCTCAATCAGGCCATGGAGGAGGGCATGGAGAAGTGCTGCGGCACCGGGCACCAGCCACTGCTGCGGGGGCTCAGTTTCTTCCAGCCGGTGGAGTACTGCCCACACAATGTGAGTGCTCCATCCTGCGCCGCATCCGGCCCGGGGACCCTGGGGGTTGGCTGGGATGTGGGAAAGTGGGTTCGGGATGCTGGGAAACGCTGGTAGAGCGGGACGGATGGAGGGGTGGGGTGGGGTAGGGCAGGAGGAGAGCGGCATCACCCAGGTGTGAGTCAGCCCAGCAACCACCCACCACCTACTGCAGGGGCTGCTGTTCTCCGGCAGCCCCGGCTGCGCCGAGGAGGCCGGGTGTGGGCGGGGATCCTGTTGAGCCCCCTGCCTCACTAGCACGTGTGCTGGCACATGGGCACACTGCCACATGTCCTGCATTGGGCCAATTCCTCTCTTGGTATGGCCTCCCCGGGAGCCTCGACTCCGGCCCCCCAGTGACTGTCCCTGGACCGCAGCCACCCTCTCCAGCTTGTTTATGCGGGGGGGGCGGGAAAGCCACGGGGCCTGGGTGCTTCGCAGACTGCATGTGTGAGGTGCTGGCTGCTCCTGCCGTGTCCCCCAGGCCCGGCCACCGCCTTCTCTGGGCAAATAAACCGCAGGCGGAAGTGCAATTAGTCACCGGGGTTCCTCGTCTGCCGCAGCCGCAGGGCAGGAACACCGTGTCCCAGGTACAAGCCCCGGCATGGCCAGTGTGCAGATGGGTGGGCACCCCGGCAGTGCCCCCTCGTTGCAGCAAATGACACGAGTTTTGGTGTTCTCAGCCAGGCGCAGGGCAAGGTGCAGCCAAATCCCCTCCTCTTCCTGCACGGAGCAGACAGCTCACTGCTGCTGACTCACACTGCAGCAGGGGAAACCCAGAGGGGACCCCAGCCCTGTGCATTGGGGGCATCCAGTGGGGACCCCATGGCTCCTGGTGTCCCTCTTCAACCCCAGCCCCTCGCCGAGCTCCAGGGGTCAGGGAGGACTGGGGTTGGAGTGTGCATCCTGAGGTGCCAGCACAAATAACTATATCCAGATGGGGTGGGAGGGGAGGGCAGGATCTGACGCCACACAGGGACTGCGGGAGGGCCTGCCGATGTGGTTTTTTCCCCAAAATTTTCCCAGCCTGGAGGGGAACTTAAGCAATCTGTCGCTGCCCCAAAATACCTCACAGCTCAAGCTGGTGCCCACTTGTGAGGGTGTGGGAGTCGGGGTGCCAGGGCCAGCTTCAAGTCACCCACCCCATGTTTGGCCACAGGTAAACCTCTCGGCACCGGTGGTCAACACCAGCTGCTGGGATCAGCCCACCCTCATCCCCACTGCCTCCCACAAAGTGGACCTGTTCAACGGGCAGCTGACAGGTGTCCTCCTCACATCCATCTTCGTCACCGCCATGGGAGACGTCACTGTGGCCCACCTGGGCACAGCAGAAGGACGTGTTTTCCAGGTGGGATGGAGGGTCGGGTGGGGTGGCAGGTCCTGGCAGGCTGGGGGGTATGCTCAGCCCCCTGCTCTGCCCTGCTGCAGATGGTGCTCCAGCGCTCCAGCTCCTTCCTCCTGACCTTGTCCAACTTCTCCCTGGGAGAGCCAGGGCCTGTGCGAGGTGCCATGGGGCTGCAGAGCCACTCGCTGTTCTTCACTGCTGGCACCAAGGTGAGTGGGGGGTCTGGGGGGCATAAAGCGGGCATGGAGCTCCATGTGCCCCCCTCACTTCCACTCTCCATCCCCAGGTGTGGCTCCTGAACGTCACCGGCCCTGGCTGCCGCCACTTCTCCACGTGCCAGCGCTGCCTGCGGGCCGAGCGCCTCATGGGCTGCGGCTGGTGTGGGGATGGGTGCAGGCGCCGCCACGAGTGTGCTGGCCCCTGGGTCCGGGACCACTGCCCACCCGTCCTCACCGACGTAGGTCTGCGCTGCCATCCCCCTGCTCCTCACACCTCCCAAGCTCTCGGACAGGGAGGGACCTGGCGAATGGGGTGGCATGTGGTGGGACCCCGTTCCTGGGATGGGTGTTGTGTCCCTCAGAGGAGGGGATTTCTGGACTTGCAACAGTCACTGGATTTTGGGGGCTTGGGGTGACACAGGTGCCTCTCCCACAGTTCCATCCCCGGAGTGCCCCGCTGCGGGGTCGGACACGGGTGACACTCTGTGGAATGACCTTCCGCTCCCGCTTGGACCCCGACCCCAGCCACAGCCCCCCCACTGCCTACCAGGTGGCAGTGGGACAGCGAGGCTGCACCGTGCTGCCGGAGGAGAGCGAGAGCTACAGGTGTGCAGCGGTGCTGGGAGGGAACAGCAGCAGAGAGGGCTCTGGGACTGATCCCCCATCACTGTTCTGCAGACCCCTGCCCACCTCGCGCCGCAAGGAGTTTGTGGATGTGCTGGTGTGTGAGCTGGAGCCGGGGGGACCGGCAGCAGTGGGGGGCCCGGCTGACGTGGTGCTCAATGTGACAGAACCCGCCAGATCCTCTGGCTTTCGGGTCTACGGCTCCGCCACCCTCGGTGGCTTTGTCTTCGTGGTATGGTTCCACACTGGCAGGGCCCTTGGCAGGGTTGGGGGGGTTGGGCTCACTCACCCACCCCTCTGATCCCATCTCTGCTCAGGAGCCCCACGTCAGCGCCCTGCACCCCCCGTTTGGCCCTCGGGGGGGTGGCACCCACCTCTCACTCCATGGCAGCCACCTCTCGGCGGGGAGCAGCTGGCGGGTGATGGTCAATGGCTCCCAGTGTGCCCTGACAGAGCAGCCCAGGTACGCCTCTGCCCTGCCCCCAGCCTGGCACAGCAGGGTCTGCAGCACGGGACGGGCACAGGGAACCCCTGCAGTCCTGCTGTCCCCCCAGCCATGGCTGCCGTGTCTGCAGGCAGGGCAATGGGACAATCCGATGCACGGCTCCCGCTGCTGGTGGTCTGGGCGCAGCCTGGGTAGCCCTGTGGATCGACGGGGAGGAGTTCCCGGCCCCGGTGCCTTTCCAGTACCGCCCTGACCCCACTGTATCCACCATCACCCCCGACTGCAGCTATGAGTGAGTGCGTGGGCTCCCCTCCCCTGGGTGAGGGGACAGCCCTGGCCTCCCACTGCCCTGGCTGGGCTGGATGACGTGCTGGGAATTGCAGGCACCCTGGGGACCATGTGCACCCCAGGGAACCTGATCCCTGCCCACCGTAGGGGCTCGCTGCTCACCATTATCGGCACCCACCTGGACTCTGTGTATCGCGCCAAGATCCGCTTTGAAGCCGGTGGTGTGATCACCCAAGCCACAGTAAGCACCGGGGTGTGAGGCCATCGCCCCCCAGCCCTGCCCACCCCACCCCAATCCCCTGGGCACCCTTCCGTGCCGCTGCTCAGCATCTCCCTGCCCACAGGAGTGTGAGGACCCGCTGGCACCGGAGCGGCTGCGGTGCCACAGTCCAGCCTTCCCCTTCGAGAGCAAGGGGGAGGTGGTGCAGGGGAACCTGAGCGTGCTGCTGGACGGCGCCGACGGCCGCTGGCTGTTCCGCCTCCGCTACTCCTCCCGGCCCGACATCCTCCCCTTGGACCAGGAGAGCGGGCGCCTCCGTCTCAAGCCTGGCGATGATGAGATCGAGGTGAAAGTACGTAGGGCAGTGGGGTGAGCCAAAGTAGGGGGTCCCATTGCCACGACTCCCGAGCTCACGGTGCTCTGTCCGGGCAGCAAGTGGGGCTGGATGCCGTGGCCACCTGCATGAACATCACCATGACGGTGGGGGGCCGGGACTGCCACCCCAACGTCCTGAAGAACGAGGTGACGTGCCGCCTGCCCCGCGAGCTACACCTGCCCCCCACTGGGGCCCCCGTGAAGGTAGGACCCCCCCGGGTGGGCAACCACCCACCCCAGTCCCCCCCACCCCATCCCTGCTGAGCCCCTGCTCTTCCAGATCTGTGTGAACGAAGACTGTAGGGCGCTGGGCTGGGTGCTGTCCCCCCCCACCTCGCTGGACCTGGCCGCCAGCCTGGCCCTGGGCACTGGCATCACCTTCCTGGTCTGCTGCATCCTGGCTGCCGTGCTGTTCCGCTGGCACTGGAGGAAGAGGCGGGGTGAGTGCCGTGCTTGCCGGGCACTCTGATGCCCTCCAGGCCCCTGCCATGCCACCCCTACCCACCCCACTGCTGCCTGCAGGTACGGAGAACCTGGAGCTGCTGGCACAGCCCGGCCGCAGCGACCCCCCTGTCACCACCCAGCGCCCCGGCGTCGACTACAGAGAGGTGCTGGGTAAGTGGGTGTCACTGGTGGGTGGCGGGGTGCTGGGTGCTGCCAGCCCTCACCCCGCCTCTGCCTGTCCTGGCAGTGCTGAACACAGCAGGCACTCCTGGCCCCGTGGGGCCCCGCACACGAGTCACCAGTGCCGGTGCCAATGGCAGTGCCCGTCCTGGTGCAGCGGGCGGCGGATCCCCCATGCCCCTGCTCAGGGCCACGTCCTGCTGCCTGGAGGATCTGCAGCCGGAGCTGCTGGAGGAAGTGAAGGACATCCTCATCCCCGAAGAGCGGCTTGTCACTCACCGCCACCAGGTCATTGGCAAAGGTGACTCTGCACCCCGATTTGGCCGTGGCATCACCTGCCCAATGTGTGTGGTGCCAGCTTTGCCCTGCCTGTCCCTCCCTGCAGGGCACTTCGGCAGTGTCTACCATGGCACCTATATGGACCCGCTGCTCGGGGACCTCCACTGTGCTGTCAAGTCCCTGCACCGTGAGTAGCTCCCCTTCCCATGCGTGCTGCCATGGCACAGCAGCAGAATGTCCACAGC
Organism: Gymnorhina tibicen; assembly: GCA_013399875.1. Lineage (NCBI taxonomy): Eukaryota > Metazoa > Chordata > Aves > Passeriformes > Artamidae > Gymnorhina > Gymnorhina tibicen. Next base: position 1,442,560 of record VXAZ01004972.1, read on the forward strand.
TCAGCTCTCCGCAGGCATCACGGACCTGGAGGAGGTGGAGGAGTTCCTGCGCGAGGGCATCCTCATGAAGAGCTTCCACCACCCCCAGGTGCTCTCGCTGCTGGGGGTGTGCCTGCCCCACCACGGGCTGCCCCTTGTCGTCCTGCCCTACATGCGCCACGGGGACCTGCGCCAGTTTATCCGCACCCAGGAGCGGGTAGGGGGTACGCCAGGGGGTGGGGGGTGATGGGTGCCAAGGTCTCCCTGCTCACTGCTCCCATCTCACAGAGCCCCACAGTGAAGGAGCTCATCGGCTTCGGGCTGCAGGTGGCTCTGGGCATGGAGTACCTGGCCCAGAAAAAGTTTGTGCATCGGGACCTGGCAGCCAGGAACTGCATGTAAGTGTGGCTGTGCCCTCCAGACCTCTGCCACAGGGTCACTGCGTGGGTCTGGGGGTGCCCAGGAGTCCCCACCTCAACCTGGTGTCCCATAGGCTGGATGAGACGCTGACGGTGAAGGTGGCTGACTTTGGGTTGGCACGGGACGTGTTTGGCAAGGAGTACTACAGCATCCAGCAGCACCGCCACGCCAAGCTGCCCGTCAAGTGGATGGCACTGGAGAGCCTCCAGACCCAAAAGTTCACCACAAAATCTGATGTGGTAGGCATGACCCCCCTCCCCGTCCCCCATCCCCACCCTACCTGCGTGCCCACAGCAGCTCTCTGCTCGGCAGTGGTCCTTCGGGGTGCTCATGTGGGAGCTGCTGACGCGTGGGGCATCGCCGTACGCCGGGGTGGACCCCTACGACATGGCCCGCTACCTGCTGCGGGGGAGACGCCTGCCACAGCCCTCCCACTGCCCCGACACCCTGTGAGTGGAGCTGGGGGTGGGCAGGGTGGCAGGGGGTTTTCCTGGGGGGCTACCAGCACTGACTGGGGTGTCGGTGCAGGTACAGGGTGATGCTGAGCTGCTGGGCGCCGGCGCCCGAGGACAGACCGTCCTTCACCGGGCTGGTGGGTGAGCTGGAGCGTGTCCTGGCCACGCTGGATGGTGAGCACTATGTCAACCTGACTGTCACCTACATCAGCCTGGACTGGGATCCCCCCTTTCCCCCTGCTCCCCCGGGGCAGCTGCCTGATAGCGAGGATGAGGATAAAGATAATGAGGAGGAGGAAGATGAGAAGGAAGAGGAGGAGGAGGACGACACGTCTGTGTGCTGATGGGATTCCCTGCACCACGGGGGCTCTCAGACCCCCATATACCACAGGCACCCTCCCCCGAGGAGGGATGCAGCATGCAGCCGGGTGCTGTGGGGCACCCTCCCTATGGGATGGGTTCTGGGAGGCAGCTGGGTGCCTTGGAGTGCTCTCCCATGGCTCACACCCAGACCCTGCTGGCTCCTCCCCAGGATTGTTCCCGCGCCACAGGATGCTGTGGGGCTCAGCCCCACAGTGATGAGTCTGTGCTCTGGGGTCCGGGGTTCAGTCCCACATTGGATGGGTGCTGGGGGGCCCCAGGCTCCATCAGAGTGGGTGCTGTTGCGTGGCCTGGCCTTCCCAGGGCTCCCATGGAGTTTCCAGCCTCTTGGCTGCTCAAATCACTCATTAAAACCTAATTATATTTTTTCTCTGGCTGGGGCTGTGTCTTTGAGGGGGCCATGCCCCAGGTTGGCAGCACCCCCGTGCTCCCACATGGGTGAGGTGTCTCCCCACCCACTCCCAGGGCACCCACCTCGTGGGAGGCACTGACGAGGGGGCACCCACCGTTGCTGTGCCAGTGACAGGAGGGCACCTGCACAACGGTGCTGCTGTGGCCACCCTGGAATCATCCCCCGGTGCCTGCCATGCCAGGGCCCTGCTCTGCACCGTGTCCCACCATGGCCCTCTGACCTTGGTGTGTCTGGGAGGTTTTTCCTGAAAGTCCTCCTCCCAGCCACATCCAGCCCACGGCCAGGGTGGCTGTGGGGCACAAGGCATGTGGGGAGCACCACGCTCCTGGGCATGGGGTGCTGATGTCCCTGCAGTCCTGGCATATGGGCCATGCTGCCCCTGGGATCATGGCATGATGGATGCCTGGGGCATGGAATTGCAGTGCCCATGGGATTATGATGCTCCTGGGATGATAAGTGCCCAGGCAGCAGATCAGGATGCTCTTGGGGTCATGGATGCCCAGCCTTGGTCTTGGGGTCAGGGAGGCCAGGGCACGGGATTACAGTGTCCCTGGCATTGAGGTGCCCATGGGACCACAGTGCCCAGGACATGGGGTCACAGTGAGGACACAATGGCACCCAGCCCACCTCCTGCTCCCCACCCTGCCTGCCTGCACAGGGTCCAGTGGGCCACACTGCTCCAGGCTTGGGGCTGCTGTCTGGTGACCAAGAGTCATTATCAGCTTCACTTAATGACACCTTTATTTCTTCAGTACTGCCTGTGCAGGGGACGGTGCAGCTCTTGCCTCAGGGCATGCCCAGAGATGGGCGTGGGGCTGTGATGCTCTGTGCCATATGAGCTGGCTTTCTCTGTTCCTTTTGATGGAAGTGGTGGCAGATGTCACATTTGCAAGGAACTCGTCCTGGTGAAGAGGTCCCTTCTGCCCCAGTTTTGGGGCAAAAATCACCTAGAACAAGACACTGGAAAAGAGGAGGGGAGCAGTGACGGGCATCACTCCCCTGGGTGCAGGTCCAGAGTTCGGGGCAGGGGACAAGGGCAGGGTCTGGGATGGATGGATGGATGGATGGATGGATGGATGGATGGAGGGTTGGGAAGGGGATGCTCAGGGCAAGCCCAGGATGGGCAGGGGATGCTGAAACACGCACGGACCATGGCTGTGGGCAGCACTGCTCCTGCTCCATGTCCAGCCACACGGGCCCTGCCGCCAGCACTGGCTTTAAATAAAACCTCCTCGGCTGCTCATTAAGCAGCGCCAGAGCCCGGGGCCGTGTCAGCTCCCATCAGCCAAGCTGTCCGTCTCCACCGGCGCCTCGCACCTGCACGGCTCCGCCGCCACGCGCCCGAGGGTATTTTTAGTGTAGCTGGGTCCCAGCATCCCACGGCCAGGGCGGCTGCCAGCACCGTGCCTCAGTTTCCCCACTGTGCGACTGCTCTGCTCCCCTGGCCTGGGTTTTGCGGTGATCGCAACCTCCAGTGTGGGTGCTGACCTTGCACGTGCGAGGCCAAGCAGCACCATTTTGGCTCGCTGCCGAGTTGCTGTGGCAACAGGAAAGGCTCGGCACTGCATGGTTATTAGGGCTGGATCAGAAATGGGAGGTGCTGGGGGGTGCTGGGCACTGGTACTGGGGGATGCTGTACCTCGGGGGCAGCCGGGGTGGCTGATTGGGGCACCAGGAGCTTATGGGATGCAGTGATGCAGGGATGGGTAGGTGCATGGATGGATGGATGGGCGGATGGGTCAATGGATGGATGGATGGATGCATGGAGGGATGGGTGGATGTACAGATGGATGAATGCAGGGATGGATGGATGGATGGACGGATGGACAGACAGATACCCTGGGTATTGCCCTCCTTGGCACGAAGCAGAGTGGGTGCCCAGGGCTGTGGCTGGGTGTCAGATGCGTGCCAGGCCTGCTGTCCGGTGACACAGGGGACAGCTGTGGGAGCACCCAGTGGGAGCAGGGTCCCCAGTGGGAGCAGGGCTGTCCGTGCTGGTGGTGGGGTGGCACAGTGAGCTGCTCATTAGTTGACGAGTCTGGTCTGGTTACAGTGACGTGCGTGAGGGCAGCCCCTGCTTTAGGCTGCCCCCCTCCCCCCACAAAATGTGCTTGCAGAGATGACAGATTTCATGCTAATCCACATTTATCCTGCCCTAATTACGCTGCGGGAGGTGAGGAGCAAGCACCCAGACTTCCATGCCAAGAGCTGGCATGTGCCCACCCCTGTCCGATGCTGCCCGACGCTGCTAGCTGGGACTGGCACTGGCACTGTGCCCACTGCCCTGGCGCCAGGGACAGGCAGGTGGCCTCTCAGGGTGGCACCTTGCATGGCACCTGGCACCCCTGCCCCAGCTGGGGGATGTCTTAGAGGTGCTACCTGGGTACCCACAGGTGGGCACTGGGCGGCAGCACCCTGAGGTGCTGTGTGGCTGGGCATGGTTGGTGGAGCACCGGGCTGAGCTGGGTAGGCGAGGCCGTGCCGGGCCGTGCCACGCTGTGCCAAGTTGTGCCAGGCCACCTCGTGCCGTGCCCACCCGCCACGGCTGCGGCAGAGCAGCCGGCGTCCCATCCCGGCAACGCGCCGTGCGCACACAGCACTTTAAATGTTTTATTTGGGGAAAGTGCTGTCGTTAGCAGGGATTAATTATTAAAATCGGAGCCATCTATAAAACATGAGTGGCCGCACGCGGGGCTGCGGGTGCACAGGCAGAGCCGGGCACGGTCCCGCCACCGGCATCGCCCGGGGATGTGCTGCCACGGCGTCTGCCGGTGATGCCGCAACGGCACCTCGGCAGCGGGTTTGGGCTCTTCGTGGCAAACCGGGTGCAGGCAGCGGGTGCCGCGGGGTGGGGGTTGGACTGGGGACGGGCAAAATTGTGCTAAATCAGCGTTCGGACGAGGCGGTGGTCGCCGGTGCCAGCCGTCCCGGTGAGAGGTGGCAGGAGGCAGCAGGCAGCGCCGAGCTGTTTTTAGCGGCTGCCGGTGCTGGGGAGCGGGCGTGAAGAGCAGCCGCCGCGGCACCGACGTGCCATTTTTAGCAACCGGCAAGTTTCGCTAATGATGCCTGTGAGCGGCGGGGGGGCTGCACCCCGGCACCCCCAGCCCCCGCTGCCCGCGCCCCGGCCCCGGCAGCCAGCCCTGCCCCTCTGTCCTCCCCGCCTGGCTCTGGAACCTGGAACTGGGGGCACCTGCACAGCCCAGGGCAACCCTGCACCCATCTGAGGCTCTGCGGGCCCTCAGGGAGCTCTGCTGGCCCCCGGAGAGCTTTGGCGGTACTTGGGGAGCTTCAGAGACCCCTGGGAAGCTTTGGTAGCCCCTGAGGATCTCTGCTGATCCACAGAGGAGCTTTGGTGGCCCTTGGGGAGCTTTGGTGGTCTCTGGGAATCTCTGCTGGCCCCTGGGGATATCTGCTGATCCACAGAGGAGCTTTGGTGGCCCTTGGGGAGCTTTGGTGGTCTCTGGGAATCTCTGCTGGCCCCTGGGGATATCTGCTGATCCACAGAGGAGCTTTGCTGGCACCTGGGGAGCTCTGCTGTCCTCCAGGAAGCTTTACTTTACCCCAAAGTGTTCCAGGTTATAAGGCACATATTTGTCTCCTTTCTCTGTCCCTGAGACAGCACCTGCCCTCAGCTGGGCAGGCTTGTCCCATCCCAGCACCCACACAGGACCAGTGCCAGCTATGTCCCAGACCTGGTCCTGGTCCTGGTCCTCTCCCTCGAGGCCATTTCTCTCCCCTGGGGACAGTTCTCCCCCTGAGCTCTTGCCTGGTCCCTATGGCTGCAGGTACTGCCACATGCAGACCCAGGGGACCCCCAAAGCTCTTTCAGTGGGTAGGGGAATCAAACCCTGATGCCATGGCATGGCTGTGATGCAGGAGTACACAGTGGAAAACAAGCCCCCTTTCCCCGTCAGGGCTCCGGGGACAAGAGCCAGCCCTGGATGTGACAGGGACCAAGCCAGTGGAGAGGTACAAGGCTCTGTGTGCTGTCATCTACATAGGGACAGGCCACATCAGGAGCAGGCTGGCCAGGGACAAGCAGCCACAGTCAGTGGTGCCCAGCCAGGTGTGGTCACCAACTGGGATGGGCTGGCGGAGCTGTGGCACTGTGGGGGACACCACGCCTGGTGGCCGAGCTGGATGTCTCTCTGGCTGTGTCCCTTGATGCCTTTCAGGGCACGTGGGTGCCACGGGACACCTATGGGGAGGGCAGCCCTGCCACTGTGCACCCCCTCTGCTGCTCATCCCAGTAAAAGGCCAGGGGTGGCCATCAGCAGCTGCACCGCCTCTTTTTCTCTCCCCCTTGCTCCCGGCCGGCCCCCCGAAAGGAGGGATGGGGTTTATTTGGCCCCGTTGCCGGGCCGACGTGCGCAATTATCGCTGATTGCCTGGCGGTTGCCATGGCGATGGCAAGCACGCAGGGATGCGGTGCCGCGTGGTGCTTGAGTCACGGACACGCTGAACACCCCCCACTGCACCCCACTGCACCCCAACACAGATATGCTGAACATGCATCCCACTGCACCCCAGAACAAACATGCTGAGCACTCCCCGTGGCACCCCACTGCACCCCCCAGCACCATCTGGGCTGGCCCTGCATCCCCCCACCCTCCTGGGGCAGGGGGATACAACCAGATGTCCCCCAACTGAAGTGGGGGGGTATGTCCAGGTGTCCCCCACCCCATGTCCCCCATCTGCGGCAGAGCTGTACAGCCAGGTGCCCCCAGCCCTGGCAGCCCCACCTCGGGCATCCCAGGCTCACTCTCTCCAGAGGTCCCACAGGAAAAATCACCCCAGACCAGCCATGCCACCCCCCACCCAGCTCTGGGGTGTAGTGGGAGGGGGGTGGGTGCATGGGGCAGTGGGACATGGCACCACAAGGACAAATGCCATCGGGCTCAGCCAAGCCCATCACCCCAAAATGGGATGTGGAGCGGACCAAGGTCTGAACCAGAGTCAGGACCGGGAGAGGACCAGAGCACAGTGATGGGACCCTGTGGCAGTTCTGCCACGGGCAGGAGGCTGATGCTAGGAGGTGACAGGCACAAGCTGGGGTCAAAGGACAATGGAGAAGTGCCATTACATCCCTCATGCTTCAAGCAACCACCGGGCAGCCCCGAGCCACACGGGCGCCTGCCGGGTAATTATGACTTACGCTCCAGGTCCCCGCGAGGTGCAGAGATTAATAACCGTGGCGCGCTGCTGCCAGCCGGTATGATTAAACTCTTGATTAGAAGCTCAAACTACAGTGCCCTGCTAATTCCCCCTGCTCTCACACACCCTTAATTTACCCAGTACGGGTGGTTGTAGGCCCGGGACTCGCAGGGCTCGGTGCCACACAGGGGACGGGTGTCGGGGGTACCCCAGCTGGCTCTGCCTTGGGGTGCTGGCTGGTCTCCTGTGAGCAGATGGGAGATGCTGGCTTTGGGACCCTGGTGTCCCCCATCCATGGGCGGGGGGGGACTGTGGGTCCTGGGAGTGGATGGCCACATCCCTGTGGCGGCTGAGGACAGCACGAGTCAGGAGGTTTGGGGAGCTGGGGTTTGGTGGGTGCAGGGGCGGGAGGGGAGGAAAGTGGGGGTGCAGTTCGGAAGCGGCACCATATGGGCCACAAATGCCAGCGTGTGACACGCAGCCGCTGGGGAGGCTCCGCACACGTGGCTGCACTGCGTGAGGAGCGGGGGGCGAGGAGGCTGGGGAAGGGGCTGGTGCCCTGCTGTGCCCTGGGGGCTGTGCTGCCCACCCCAGGCTGGGTCCCGTGCCTGGGCTGTGGGCAGAGGTAAGAGAATCAGGGTGGCCGATTTCTTTTGCCTTTCTTGCTCCTTGCCCCAAGCTGTGGGGCAAGGACAAACCCTGTCATGGGGAAGTGAACAGAGCCTTTGGCCCTGCTTCTGGAGGAGAAGTTGCCTGGTTCCCACTGGATGATGGCACAGAAGCAGGAACATGTGTCTACCCGTGTCCTCATGGCGCCCTTTAGTGCCCTCAGGGGACAGACACCTGTGGTGCTGAGGCCACGCTCAGCTCAGCTTTGCTAAAATCCTGCTCCCTTCCCTTCTCATCCCATCCCATCCCGGGCCAGTGGCCATGGCACAGCCCAGGGGCTCCCGGCTCACCCCAGAGGGTACAGTGTGGGGTCCCATGGGGTCTCTGGTCCCACGGGGCCCCGCTCCCCAGGGCGTGGCGGTGTCCCAGCTCGGTGGCAGTCCCCGCGGCCCCGCCCGCCTCGCGCCCCCCGGTGCGGGTCGCTCCCAGCGCCACGCGTGACCCGTCCCCACGGGCGGGGCGCGAAGTTTGGCGGTGACGTCAGGGGCGGGGCGGGGCGTGCAGGGGGGCGTGGCCCCACGGTCCCGCCCCCCCCAACTTGCCGCGCCGGGCGCGCGGG
>VXAZ01004972.1:1457446-1480531 GCA_013399875.1 Gymnorhina tibicen
CCGCTTCCCCCCTCGCAGCTGCATGCCTGCAGGGCCGGCTCTGCCCGCGGCTGCCGCCGCCGCCCCGCGCCCCGCCGCTGTATCTCTGGCAAATAAAGACCCCGCTGCGGACAAACTGAGACAGCACCAGCGCCGCCTGCCCAGTCTCTCTGTGGGGCCAGGGGTCTGCCACGCCTGCCGGCAGCACGGGGCTGAGAGAGACGCGGCGGGCTGGAAGCGGCACCGCTGCCCGGGCAGCGAGACCCCGTGAGCGCTCGTCCCCGGGAAGGATCCCGGGGGCCACCGCTGGGCTCCGCGGGGAACGGGCGGGCCCGGGGGCACGGCCCCCCTCACGCCCGCAGGCCCCGCCCGGTCCGGCCCCACCCCCGCAGACCACGCCCCTCGATCCCGCCCCGCCCTTGGCCCCCAGCGCGGGAGCCTCTGAGGTCACTTCCGGGGCGGGCCGGAAGCGGCGCGCTCGCGGTCGCGTTTAAACCGCGCAGGGCCGCGCGGGTGCTCTGACCCCGGGGCCGCGACCCTCTGGAACCCCGCCTTTAACCCCTGCTGACCACCCGAACCCTTCCCGAACTCCCCGGCCCCGCCATGCCCATCCGCGCCCACTGCACCATCTGCTCCGACTTCTTCGACAACGAGCGGGACGTGGCGGCCGTGCCGTGCGGGCACACCTTCCACCGGGCCTGGTGAGCGCCGGGGCGGGCGGGGGCTCGGGCCGGGCCGGGCCGTGGGGTGTCAGCCACGGGCACCTTCTGTGGCCCCGCGCGAGGGCTCTGAGGAGTTCACGAAGCTGCCACAGCAGTCCGGGCTCTGCTGATTACACATTTGAACGGACTGTCCCGGGAGGTGGTGGAGTCGCCGTCCCTGGAGGCGTTTGGGAAAGACTGGGTGTGGCGCCCGACGTGGTGGTGATCGGTCATAGGCTGGACTCAGTGATCTCAGGTCTTTTCCGACCTAGTTGATTCCGTGATTGTGTTACTGTGCTGCCTGCAGGCTCCCTTCTCCGGAAGAGCCAGTGTCACAGGGTGTTTGGAGGGAGCGGTGTTGGATTATGGTGAAGCTTCCTTGGCAGTTCCGTGCTTTTCTAGGACTGTGTTGCAAGTGTCTGTGTTGAAAGGAAATGGTTCTTCTGAGGAAATAAACTTTGTGTGGGGAGGGGGTGGGCATTTGCTTTCCTGGCTAACGAGCTTGGAGAGGGACCACGGGTGTGATTGTCACTTCTCACTCTGCAGTGCCGCTCGGGCCTGCTCTCTTCCAGCAGCCAGCAGAGCAGAAAGAGCTTCCAAAGGTAACCTGCCAGCTCCAAATCATTACCCTGCTCCCAAAATAAACCTTTCCAGTGTGACGTGATGGCTTGGTTGCAAAATGCTCTCCTGGGGAGCCCGGCAGGTTTGAATTCATCATCTCAGAGCAGAGCCCAGCCCGGTGCCCCTCGTTCCGCAGATCCGTGTTCAGCGGCACCCCTTGGAGCTGACCGGGCTGGGATCTCAGCTGTCACATCCTGATAGAGCAGCTCTTGTGCCGCGCCGTGTGCGGATCCGCTCGCTCCTGCGAAGCTGCGGCTGTTCAAAGCCTGTCTCCCAGAGAGATCTGAGCTCTGCAAAAGCTCTGCCCTGTTAAAGATAAGCTCACATGCTAAATTCAGCCAGGAATTGTCTTGGTGATGCGGGTGGAGCATGCGTGTGGAACACGGAGCTCGGTCGGCCACGCCGCTGGACTGAAGGCTTGCGGTTCTGCTTTAGTGTGTGACGAGGAGTCACATCCTCACGTCTCCTGGGGAGCTGGGGGATGGCCCCTAGAAGCAGCGCTCCAGGATTTTAAGGATTTACTATATGTTTTCCTTTTCTTTCTCAGCCTCATCCAGTGGTTTGACACTGCACCGAGCCGGACATGCCCGCAGTGCAGAAGCCAGGTAAAGCCATCCCCTGTGCACACCTGTGGCATGGTGCTCTGCAATGGCACCAAGGAGCTGTGGCCTGGGGTGATGCCAGAAGGAGGCTCACTGTAGAAAGCAGAGGGACTTTCTGTCACTTGGGACTCCCCAGGGGCTGAGAGGATGAACTCCCCTCCACAGCCCTTCTGGTTGCAGTGGGCTGAGGGTACCTTGCCCGTGTCTGCACTGCAGCTCCTTTAGAAAGGGGTTCTGGGTTTTCACAGCTTTTACTCAGGCTGGGTAAGTATTGGCATAATGACAGAAGGGGCTGCAGGGGCTTAACGGGGACGCCTGACTTGTGTTTCTGGTGTGCCCGGCCCATTGCTGTCAGGTGAACAGCCCGTTCTGCTGCACATGGGCCTGGCAACCCCTCCTGGCTTTGCAGCACTCAACCCTCCCTTGAGAAAAGCAATGGCTGGGGAGGGAGGGAAGGATGTGCTCTGCTTCTGAGATAGGAAGCTGAGGCTTGGGTTTCCATTGGCTTAACTGGGACCTGAACTTCTTTGAAGTCCCTTTTGTCACCAGCCTTCGTGCTACCAGTAGGTCTTGGCACGTAGCGGCTGCAGGAGATGTGTCCTCGCTCTCAGATGTAAATTTTTAGCCAGCTGCTGCTTGGACTTACTCTGTGTTCGTGCTTCTTTCCTCCTCTCAAGGTCTTGGCCCTTGTTCCTTCCCTGACTTGTTGATTCCCTCTGTTCTTCTCTGCCTCTTACATCTCTGGGTTACCATGGAGTTATCGCGAAATAACATCTTATGTGGCAGTAACCATGCAATTAGCTGGTGTCATGACTGTATATAATACTTAAAACACAAAGCTGTAACTGCATGGGGGAGGTGTGGAGAGCTATCAAATTCAATTACAGCACCTTCTGCCTGCAGAAAGCAGCACGTACTTCTGTCTTAGGATTTGGCATCATGTTAGCTCAGCATCAGCTGCTTGGGCCTGAGCTGCCAGAGAACAGACTGCGCTCGATTCAGAAATGTCTGAGTCTTTCTGCTGCGGCTCAGGAGCTTGGCTGGAGTCACACTCCCAGAAACTGAGTGGGGGGTCTGCTGCTGTGCTGTTGAGCCAAAGCAGAGCATCGCTACTAATGGTGTCAAACACGTGATCTGATTTGCCTTTCATGGCCTTGTCACAAGATGGTACCTTCTCCCCCTCCATCTGTCTTCCATATCCGTTGTTTCCATATCTGTGCCCATCAAACTCTTCTGTCTCCTGTGTTTAGGTCAGCAAAAGACACATCATCAATAAGCTGTTTTTTGATGTTACCCTGGAGGAGCAAGCAGCACCGGATGCTGAGACCTTGCAGGTAACTTGACTGGGGGGTTCTTTCCTCATGTGATGCTCCAGCATCCTGCAAGTGTGGCCTGGCCTGCTGGTCCTCTGCCAGCAGATGCTTCCCAAGCTGGAGCTTGCTGTGCTCATGTTTCTGACCTGAAGCATATCAGTCTCTGTGGTGATCTAGCATTCCCCCTGACCAAATCCCATGTGGTGGCTCAAGGAGCCTCCTCTATTTCCTGCTCTTCCTTTTGCTTCTCACTTTACCTGGAAACCTCGTGAAGCAGCGTCACATCGGACTGCTGCTCCTCCCTTGGGAATGAGGGTACAGAGATGTTCCCACAGGCAGGAGAAGGGAAATCCCAGATGCAGTGAATTGCTGCCCGTATCTGTGGCTCAGTTACGTGTGAGCCCTGCTAACCCCTCTGGAAAGAAGGGGCTATTGGAGGAAGTGCCCCTTCCTCCCTTCTGTGCAGGGAGGTTGTTTGTGCAGATTGAAGGATGTGGGGCAGTGTGATGATGAAGTCATGATTCCCCAAGAGAGATTAGGAAAGGGACTGCCTGAAGCCACACCAGCAGCGGTGAACAATGTGGAGGCTGGGTCCTGGCAGGATCTTGGCTGGAGCTGGGATGCTGGGTGGTGTGCTCCAAGTGCCACCTTTGTGTGCAGAGAGTTGGGGGTTAGTAGGGATAAACACAGAGTGGCTGTTCCATGTTCTCCTTTGTGTAGTGTGGATGAAACATGGCTCCTTCTGTCTTGGAATTATCTGTTCCAAAAAAAGGGTGGCCGGTTGACCTTGGTATAGCGGGACGCTTGTACCCTCTTGTGTTTAGAAGCAGCATGTGCAGCAATTACCATAATTAACAGTTGCCATGACAATTCTATATGTACTTGGTATGTCTTTAAAATAAAGCCAGCCAGACTAGAATGTCAGCAGCACTGTCTTTCTCTGAGGCTGCCAGTAACGAAGCTGAAGGCCAAAGGGTGCTGAGGAATGGAGGAGCATCTCCGGGCACCGGGAGCCACGTGCCCTCGCAGCAGATAAACGTTTCCTTTCGTGCATATCAAGATCCACTCTCACGAGCGTCATGAGACGAGTGACTCGGAAATGGGTTGCCTGCAGAGAATCGCCCTGGAAAATCTTCCTGTTCCCTCTCACCCCCACCCCAGGATCCAAAATGGGTTCCCCCAGCTTTTTGCTCCAGGCAGGCCTGTGCGGAACTGATGTTTAAAGAATGGGCAGGACTGTGGAGCTACTCCTGCACAACAAGCTTAATGGTAACTCCTCCTGCTCGTATAAATCTTGTAGGTGTCTGTCAGAGCAACATCTAGCCCCAGTGTACAGCCTGCTTAATGAGGGCACTGAGGTCACCTGCAGAACCAAATACTTTCCTGGGTAAATCAGCATCATTAGCTTGTGTGGGTATTCACTGCTGTGTGCGCTGTACAGGTTGCTGCTGCATTTGTCACCAGTTTCTTGTGGTGTGCTGCCTCGTTTTTGGAGGACATGGAGAACCTTAAGAACACAGATGCCTTGTTCACAATGGGTGAGGGACTAATGTCCACCTAGATGGGAGGTCTGTCTGTGATGGAGTGTCTGATTCTGGCCAGGCAGCAGTTCTAAAAAAGTACATGGTGGGCCAAGCCTAGGCTCTTCAGAGGATGAGATAAGAATAGCTGGCATCCTCAGCCAGAAGCAATTTCACCCGAAAAAAAATAAGGAATCCAGGGTTTGTGATGAACCACTGCCTCCAAGAGCCTGGGCATGGAGTGGTGTTCATCTCTGTAATCAACTGGAGCTGTATCCGTGCAGCCCACAGCTGTCCTGGAATGAGCATTTGGCCTCCTGCCATGAAAAGGATGTGCTAGAAAGCAAAGTGTGTAGCTGTGGTCTGCTTGTCATCTTGGGGATTCTCTTCTGAGAACCAGTCTTTGGCACCCAGTGAAGTGGTCGGAAGAGCTCCCTCATGATCTGAAACCCCTTCCAGTTGTTGCAGAATTAGCCACATTATCTCTTGAACAGTAATTGTCTTTGTTGCTGTTCCTCACTCTTGCTGCTACTCCGAAATGTTCACAGTCAAAGGAGTGCTGGGGCTGTTTTGCTTTCCACCCCCAGGCTAAAACTTCAACGGAAACACCAGAGGGAACCTGGATCCCTGGAGTAGCTGCAGACCACAGGCTCAATGTCCAAGCATTTCTTTCATTACCGAACGTGGGTTTAACCTGTGTTGATTTTAAAGATGGTCCTTAGTGAGCAGAACAGTCTCCATATGGCTGTTCCCAGAGCAGGAAAAGGGTGAGTTTTGTGGTGTAACACCTCAGTAAGTCTGTCAAGACCGGCTTGTGATCTGGGGAGTGGAGAGTTCTTCCAAAGGAGGTTTCAGCTTGGTGAAGAGGAGGTGGGGGGAGGATTCCTGCCTGTAAACTTGCTGGGGAAGGTAGAAGCCTTGCAGGACAGCTGTCTGTGGTCAGGATATACTCGTTTGATCTTGGGAAAATGTTGCCTCGTAACTCAGCCTGGCAGAGAGAGGAGAGCTTCTCTCACAGGAGAGAAAATTGGGACCAGCTTTTAGGAGCTGTGGTGGTGGATGAGGGATTTCAGATTAAGTTGATGGATGAGGTAATGTTACATAGCTGCCCGCAGTAGCCCAGGATTTCTTTGCTCTCATGATAATTAGCACATCTTGTGAGCTCACTAATCGTTCCTGAATAGGACTCTGAGGAAGCTACTTCAGAATAGTTCCTGCAGCAGAGTTAATTCCACATTAGCCCTCCAGCAGTTGTGCCCCTTGGGGCAAATCCCAGTCAGCTCTGCTAGGCTTTGCATTTAGTCCCTTCTGCTTACCAAGCTTTACATCCCACATTCTCTTTCCTGCCTTTATTGTCACTAGCAGAGCCTTGCTCTGGTCCCATCAGAGCCATGGTCACTGCTGGTGCTATTCTCAGCTCAGATTTGCATGTAGCATTCTGGGTTGCACAGATTTGTGTGCCTGTGTTGGCATTTTATTGTGGTTTTATTCCACTGCAGTTCCTGCCTGCCTGACTTGTTATGTGCTTTCCTCTGCAGTTCTCTAACACAGCTTTTTAAGTCATCTTCTGTTGACTCTTTCCTGCATTATATTTATCTCTCTGGTTTTTATTTTAAATATATATAGATATAAATAGCCTCTCTTTTTAACCTCTCTACATTTCCTTTGGCTATTCACCAGTGTTAAGTTATATCACTTCATTATCTCTAATTTAAACTACAGGGCATTTGCTGCCTCTTTCTGATCCTTGATGAAGGCGGTGGAAATATTTGATGTGTCTCAGACCCTTGTGGTACCCAGGAGATGTTGTGCACTCTGCTTGGCGTGTTATGGATTGGTTTCTCAGTGATCTGTTTCCAGCCATTCGATTGAGCTGTTAGCTCATATCAGCATCCCAAACTGCAGTGACTTCAGTGCCTGTCAGCATGTTTGAGTGCATGCTTGGTTACCTTTTCAGATGTTTGGATGCGCCCTCCCGTCTCCCACCTGCATCTGATTAAAGTTCACTTCAGTTTAAAGAACTCTCAGTAATCCGGTTAGTCTGGCAACATCCCTGCCTTATTGCCTTGTTTAGGTAAAACATTATACAAATTGTTCTTGCCTGACTTCCTGTGTTTCCCTGAGAACCTTCCAAAATTACTCAGCTAAAACAGGATGACTGACAGTGTGAGAAACACAAGATTGACAAGGCTAAGAGGAAGCTGCGATCCTCTCTTCTCCCCCCGAAGAATGCCAGTTGGAGGTGCTCTTTCCGTTCCCTGGGATAGTCCGGGCTTGTAACTCCATGCTTGTTGTTTCCGTGGTTCCCTCCTTAGTACCTGCCTGGTCCAAACATCCTGCTGAGAAACCTCCTGGGTCTTTTTAAGATCTGGTGAAAGCATCTCTGCAGGGCATTTCCTAATGGGGTTCTCTGTGTTGTGTTTCAGAATGAACTGGACAAGGTGAAGGCCCAGCTTTCCTTGAAAGGTGAGTTCCAGCTGCCTGCGGTGGATTGGCAGCCCACAATCAGCAGGTCCTGGGCTCTGCCTGTGCCAGGTGGCTTGCCCAGGTCTGAGGAACCCCTGTGCAGAGGCCACCCCTCTCTGAAGCCAAGGGCATGGTTTGGACTGCAAACTGTTTTGCTAGAGCAACTTCTTCAGAGGTTTTTCTGAGGCGAGAACACCTAAAGCGGTGCCAAGCTTATGTGGCAGAGCCTGAGTCCACAGCCTGGCCCAGCTCTGCTGTAACTCAAGAGCTCACTGTGAGTTTAGACAAGAAGATGCAATGTTTTTGCCCCCTTCCTAATCACAAGCTTACAGAATTGCAGCACAGCTCTATCTGGAGCAGGCTTGAAAGCAAAATACTTGGTTTGCTTGCTGGGAAACTCACAGCTGCATATGGCAAAGGCTCATTCCCTCCAGCAGATGAGAGGGTGAAAGTGGTGTCCAAAAGCAGCAGTGGGAAGGCTTTGGATTTGTGTGGCTGTTGCAGTGCCACATGTGTCGCGCGAAGAGCAGACGGAGTTCAGTGTGTGCGCACTTCCATCTTCCCATCTTTAATTTTAGAGGATGTTTGAGGGAGGCAGGAAAAGCAAAAGCCCTGGAGACTTGTCGATGGGTGTTAAGCATCGTCTGTAGGCAGCCTGTCATCAGAACATGAGTCATGAGCAGCAAAAGGAAAATGTCAGTCTAAGTGACAGAAATCCTAAAACATGCTAGCAGAAGGGGGGAAAAAAAATGTTTAAAGAATGCTGGGGGCTCACCCACGCCCTGAGAGTTGTCTTTCCTCTGCGTTCCCTGCATGCACGAGACAGACACGAATAGCCAGTAGATTGAGGATTCGGTCCTTAGCCTGAGAGCAGAATTGGATGGTCTGCCTGTCTCTATTCTGAGGCCTGTTCTCCTGCCAGCTTGGTTGAGTTTAGTGTCTTGGTAGAGAGCCAGATCTTCTGGGGAAGGTGGCTGGGATTCTTGCTAGGATATTATCCAAGAAAAACTGCTTGAAGGCCCTGCTAATCTTCTCGGCTTCTGGTGAGTAGAGGTTGGATTTGACATTCCCTGTCCCATTCTCTTTTCATATTGGAAATGTGAAGCTCCTTCCCACCTCCTGCCTCCTTTGCTGTGGGTACTCTGCTCTCTGCTGGTTCCTGTGTATAAGTTCTCCACGTGAAGCTGTGCTCTGCTCTGTGCGCTGCAGAGGAGCTGTGGAGCTGCCAGGCTCTGATCAGCCTGCAAATGGCTCGAGAGGTGCCGAGCTCCGAGCAGACCCAGCAGGCTCTGTGGGAGGCACTCTGAATGAGCTGAAAGCTCATTCCTGCGGCACGGAGGGGTTTGATTTCTGCCATCTGCCTCTGGGCAGCTGGGAACGGAGGAGGGGGAAGCCCTAACTCTTTCGGTGGGTGTGGAGTCCCTGCAACTGCAAGGGAGCATCTCCAGGCACTGCCTCTGGTGAGAAAGGGTTATTCAGATCAATGGAGAAGCCACCCGCGTGCTTCTGCTGGAACACTTTCCTCTCTTGTTCCTTGGTCCCACATGGCTCTTTTACTCCCTGATTGAACAGTGAAGCTTCACTGCAGGTCATGCTTCCACAGGATGTGGAGGCAGAATTTGAAACTGGATGGCTTGCAAGGAGAGCAAGCTTTTTGGAAAGGCACTCTTTGGCTCTCTACAAGTGCCAGGCTGGAGCCATAGGTGATTTCAGCAAAGACCGAAGATGCTGAGCTGAAGATTTTACCCTGCTCTCAGCAGGGTTAGGTGGAGGGGTTCCTGCTTTCGCTCATTACCCAACCGCTTTGAGCTTCTCAGCAATGCTGGCTGTTCCCTGCATAGGTCTGGCAGCTCCTGATGGTGGTGGTTGTTGTTTTCTGAGCTGTTCTTCCCTTGTCTCCACAAAAGAAATTGAAATCTGGTGGTGTTTTCCACCACCTTCTCTCTGGTGGTCAGAGGCATGTGCTCTGCTCCTGGATTGCCAGAGGGAGGGACAGCAGGACTCAAAGGTTTTGTGACCTGGAAAAAGTGGGCACTTGGGGAATCTACTTAAGCTGTCATGTGTCCTGCAGTGTCCCCAGTGTCACTGCCTCCTGCCCTTTGATGCAGGTGCTGTGGTTGGTGAGGGCACGTGCAGCAGCTTGGTGGACCACTGCATACAGCTGCCCAATGGCCCCCAAAGGGGTTCCTGACATGCAAGGTTCCATGTGGAGAGGATGGATACAAAGCTCCGTTCTCCAGCTCTATGACAGCTTGGTGTAACTCGAGAGGAATTATTTCCTTGTGCAAGCCTGGTTTTGAGAAAACGCAAGAGTTAAGATACATCATCTTAATGCTAGCAGGGCTGGCACTGGAAAGCTATTAAAGGGAATTTTTTATCTTTAGTAAAGAAATCTTGAAGCCTGCTGGCACTGAGAGAAGCAATTGCTCAGTACAGACCCTGGTGCAGACAGCACTTAGAGAAATGGCTCTCTCCAGGAATGGCCAAATCCTGGCAGCCTGGAGCTGAGCCTGCAAGCAGTCTGTGTGCTCTTGCTGCTGTGGTGCAGCTGGAGTCTGGGTTACCAGGCCATGACCTTTTTCTTTCTTCTTTTCCAGAGAAAGAAAAGCGGGAATGCCAGGCTGTTGTGGACAGTCTGAGGGACACTCTGGATGTGCGCAATGCCACGATAGAGTCGCTCCAGAAGGTGGTGGGAGAGACAGAGATGCTGTGCTCCTCTCTCAAGGTACCCTTCCTGTCCCCAGCAGGACTAACCATCATGCAGTCAGTGTTAATTCTGTTGAAGATCTCTTCAGGTCCTGCTAATAAAGAGATTGTGCTGGGGTGGGATTTTGGGTCTGGTGCCTGGGTTTTTATTTTGGTTTGATTAATCGAAGCAAGTGCTGTTGCTGGACTCAAGGTCCTGTTTGTGCTCTGCCTGAGGTGATTCAGAGGCATAAAAAGCCTACAGGCCTGTGGTTTGTGTACAGGTGCTCAAGGCAGAGGTGTCCCTGGTGAGGGAGAAATGCCAGCCCAGCCTGAGGAATGTGGCTGAGCCTCATTAATGAAGTGGCAGTGCTGGTCATAAAGGTGGTAGCAGGAATCTAGTGTGGGAACTAGCCCCAGCACCCCGTTGCTGAAACACTGACTCCCTGAGGTAGAATGTTCTTCTGAAATGGGTTTAGGCCAAGCGGGATTCAAGGAAAATTAGTTTCTTACTTTGATTGGGGGAGAAATCAAACTGAAAAATATGGAGGGGAAGTTGCAGGCTTCAACTGAGTGGGATCTGATCCAGCTAACTCTCCTGTCTGTGTTCTGTTGCCAGGGCTTTGCCTCAGTTAGGTTAGTAATGTTGTGAAGTCCAGGGATCAAATATTCCTGTTGTGTTTCAGCGTGCAGTGACTCAATGTGTAGTCATGTACCGTGCGTAAACAGCAAGAGGAAGAGGGTAAGAGCAGGAGCAGCTTTGTTGGGATGTCTTGGAGCAGCTTTGCCTTCGTGCTGGGCTGGGCAGTCTGTGCTGTGTGAAGGTGATGTGCCTGTCTCAAGAAGGTGGGGTGCAGGCAGGTGGGGTTGTGAGCTGCAGGCTGAAAGGTGGGGTAGGCGTCTACTGCACTTCCCAAGCTCTCTGATCCAATATCCTAAACTGCATCGTGTTTCTTGACCTGCAAGGCCAAGTGGCCCAGAGAGAGCCTGTACATGTGTCGTGGTGCTGTCTTGCTGTATGCCATCTGCAGCTGGGCTCTTTTGGGAGGAAGCATCCAGGAGGCCTACCTGATACTAGGACAGATAGAGTAAGGAATAAATGCCAGGCAGGCCTCGCTGTGAGCCAGCATAACTGCTTTTGCCCAACCATGGGATTCTATCCAAGCTGCTTGCATGTAAAGGCAGCCTGGATCTTGGCCATGCCATAGATGCTGGTGTGATCCTGGATAGGTCAGTGGCAGGATACTTCTGATGCTCCCTACTCCAGCAGAAATAATTGTGACAGTGGAAGCTGGTACTTGCTGCTCAACTCAGCATCTCAGTGCCTGGTTTTCCTGCCGTGACACCTCTGGAGGAGGCTCTGTGCTTATCTTCCCTGTTGCAAAACCCTCTCTGTATGCTTAAGTCCCTTTAATGAAAGCTGGGCAGGGCAGAAGGATTAGGGACCTGGAGGTATCTTTTCTGTGGTGTACGGGGTTTCCCAGCTGAATGCCAAGCGCTGTCTTAAACTGCATCATTAAAGATTAAAGCACTAAACTTCTGCAGTGAAAATACAGGCTTAACTCGCTGTGACGCAGGTTAAGGCCTGTCTTCTGCTGGCACTGTCAGTTTGCTGCTGTTTCAGGCTGGCCAGAGCTGGGGACTCTGCTCTGACCGGGCACAAAACACTGCTGTGGGGATCTGAAGTGTTCAGAGTTCTGGTTAGGGAAAAGCCAAAAACAAGCTCCGGTTAGGCAAGAGTAACACATGAGCCTGCAACACTGCCTGTCCTCAACGTCCCAGTGGTTTCACAGCTGTTTGGTTTTTGTGGCAGGAAGTGGATAAAATCCTTAAACTTTTGTGTGGGAAGGAGCTTTACAAGGCAATGATCTTTTGCCAGGCCTCTTCCCAGAATCAGCACTGTGCTGAAACCAGAGCTTTTCAAGGTTGCTGTGCAAGGTGCCCAGGTACACACAAACGCAGACAGCACAGATGCATCGGAATGGTGCTAATTCAGCTCTCCCCATCCTCTGCCACACTGCAGATGTGTGATTTTCCAGCTCAGATGAAATTCTGTGTTACTGCTGTAGAGTTGGAGAGGCGATGGCTGTAATAGGCTTGCAGCAGGTGAGAGAAGTGTCCAGGTGGGGATCTGGTTTGGCTGAGGTCTCCCAGGAGAGACCCACTCATTCCTATTTATGCTCTAAGCAGCTAATGGCAAGGAGAATTGGGAGGCTGAAGTAATCAGCTGTGCATGGAGGGGAGGGTGACAGCAAGGTTTGCTTGCTGTGGACTCCTTTGCTTTTGAAAAACAAATTGTCACTGCTGCGTTCGGGGCACTGTGCAGCCCTTCCAGTGCTCCCAGCAGAGAGGGGCTACGATGTGGTTTCAGCTCCAGCCTCGCCTTGTGATTAGCTGAGACCCTGCTGTGCCCGTGGAGAGCAGAGCTGGGGGTACAGTGGGAGGGAGCTCAACTCTCCATAATCCCGGGCTGCCGAGGTGGTGATAGCATTTAGAGCCGATGTATGCTCCCAGCTGCCCGCAGTGCACATAAGCCAGGATGTTTCTCCAGCAATCCCTGGAGCCTTACTAACGGTCTGTGTGTGCTTGCTTCCCTGCAGAAGCAGATGAAATTCCTGGAGCAGCAGCAGGAGGATAACAGAAGTTCAAAAGAGGAGGCCCGCCGGCTGCGAAACAAGCTGAGAACCATGGAGCGGTGAGATCCGGGGGTGCTCCCTGGGCCTTGCAGGCTGGGCTGCACACCTCTGCCCTTTTTGGGGAGAGCAGGAGGGGTCCTGCTGGGCCTGCCGCAACACCCACCTCTGTGTGCTGGATCACCTTACCTGTAAGGTTGGAAACAGCTGCATTAGCTGCCCTTGCCTGCCTGCGCTCTTGCCCCTGCTGTGTTTCCAGACAGCTGCCCTCATTAAAGAGCAGCGAGGCAGGGTACTGGCCTCATCTCTAGTGCACTGAGCATGGCTATGTGCCATTTCTGTTATCAGAGGATGCTGGGGCAGAATGCCAGCCCAGGAACACAGCCACAGGGCTATAGGGACCAAGAGCTGGGCATCAGCTCCATGGCAGTATGTGTGTACAGCTGCCCCTTCTCTAGTCCAAGTAGTGCTGCTTTTCCCTGGTGAAAAGCCCTGCTTGGGGTGAGGCAGCTGTGTCTCTTCTCCCATGGCCCTCAGAGTGCCTGCAGCAGAAGCTTAGGCTTCTTGAGGGGGAAGCAGGGCTTTTGTCTCTTTCCCAGGTCTGTTTGTGATTCATGAGCTCAGGGTATGTTTTTGTTTGTGGGTTTTTTTTGTGCAGGATAGAACTGTTGCTTCAAAGCCAGCGCCCAGAAGTGGAGGAGATGATCAGAGAGATGGGAGTTGGGCAGGCAGCGGTGGAGCAGCTTGCAATCTACTGTGTCTCCCTCAAAAAGTAGGTGCTGCAGGCTTGGCACAGCTGGCTGGTGCTGTCCTGGGGATGCCCAGGGAGAACCCTCTGCCGAGCACCAACAGGCACACGGGCTCTGCAGGGCTCTCACCACCGCTTAGGGCTTCCACTGGGTATTGACTGACAGATCCTGGGGACCTAGTTTGGAGCCTGTCACACTGAACTGTTCCTCTTGTCACTGCAGTGACATGTGTGTCACCATGGGAACTGTCTCCAGAGTTGTCAGTGCACCTATGAAGTGGTGATGATTATTCCCTCCGCTTTCCTCTCATGCCCGGGGGAAAGCGAGCGGATGCGGAGCTCTGGGTTGTGCCCTCTGCAGCACTGCACTGTGCAGCTGTGGCCTCTGGCAAAGCGAGCCTGCACTGCTGCCCTCCCCTACCTGGATATCCATCTGGTCCTGCTGGGAAAAAACACAGCTTTTTTTGCGTCCGTTCTGATGGCAGCTGAATAACTGCAGCTTTGGTACAAAGCTGTAATGAGGCGAGTGTCCCTGTGGTGTAATTGGGAATGAATGTGCATGGCCAGTAGTGTGAAGTCTCTGAAAAGTCACTTAAAGCAAAGTCCCCTGTTTGCTGCCAGCATGGAGGCTGTGCTCTGTTGTCTGTTTTTTTCACTGGCAACTGAAATGTCTCTGGCTCCCAGTGCTGGTTTCCATTTTGCTGGTGGAATCAGGCATGGTATTCCGTGCAGGTTTTTTCTCCCCCGTGGTGTAATGGAATGTGTGATACAGTGTTGGTACACTCGTCTCTGTTCCTTAAAGGGCTCTGTGTCCCCTGGGTTTTCTCTGGTAGCTCTGCAGGTCCAGAGCTTCAATTTAAGGGTCTTGGCTTGTCTCTGAGCAGTTCTGGTTCAACTGTCTTACAAACAGCGTGCCTCTTTGGGTCTCTGCAGGGAATATGAGAACTTGAAGGAGGCTCGGAAGATCTCTAGTGAGATGACAGAGAAGCTGAAGAAGGAGCTGTTTTCTGTCAATAATAAGGTAAAGGGAGAGTGTGAGTTGCCAGGGTGATGTCTGGTCTGTAGATCCCTGTCCATAACTGAGGCCTAAGGCCTCTGCAGTGACTCCCTTCCACGCTGATCAGTACAGGTGTGTGGAAGGGTCAGGCTGGGGTTTCTGGGTCAGGATGCGACGTGGTGAGCGAGCAGCTCCGTGTGCTTGTTGTCAGGAGGGCCGTCTCTGGGGACAATGCTGGGGCAGCATGTGCAGAGGCAGCCAGAGTTTGGTAGGAAGCCCGTGCTGGAAGGCAGCAGCACACAGGTGCTCCACTGCTCCCACTGGGTTCTGGAAGTAGCAATTCCTTCATCCGGCCACACTGCTGAGCACTCAGCTGCCAGCTCCTCCTGCTGCAGAGGTGGGCCCCAAGGAAGTGGGAAGGGGTTTGGAGCCAGTACCAGCTGAGCAGGGCTTAGTCCTGGTTTGGCATAACCAGTTACACCCAGCTTTGTGCCCTCAGCCAACTGAACTGGGCCAGGGCTCCCACATCATGCTGTGCCCTGGCAGGAGAGGTTCCCAAAGCACAGTGAGGACATGCAGGTGGCTCTGTACAGAGCCTGCTTGGGCTGGTGCAGACATGCCTGACATGCCTCTGCTGCTGTGCTCCCCCTGCTCCAAGCCTGCTCCAAGCCTGGAAAGAGCCTGTTAGCTCAGGCAGGACTCTCTTTGTTCTGGTAGCACATCCCTGTGAAAAGCATGTGTGTGTAGCCTCGCTCCCCAAGGCACGGGTGTTCCCTGGGGCATCCCCGTGTCTAAGCCAACAAAGTGAGAAGTTGTGGGTGGATTTGGCCTACTTTTGTTACTCAGCTGTAGCCGTTGTCCCCTCAAATGGAGGAGGAGGTTTTCAGGTTGCTGTGCTCCCCAGAGGAGTTAACCCCTATATGAGATTGCTGCTGCTGGAATTGGGCTGCTCCTGGCTGAGTCAGACCCAAGCTGTGATGGCCAGCGTGGGTCAGGAGGATGCGAGTCAGTGCACAAGGGGCTCCAGGCTTGGCTGACAGAGAGCTGACTGTACCCACAGTCCGTGAGCTGGCCCAGACTCCCGGACCCACAGAAGTGTCTGAAGTGGTAGCAGTCCACTTCCTGATCCCTGCTCCTGGCATGCTTCCCTGTTGAATCAGGCTTGTCCTTGTGCCAGCACTGCTGACGGACAGCCATCCTCCAGCCTGCGGTTTGTAATTCCTGTGTTCTGGTGTGTCCAAAGTCCTGCGGGAATTCAGAACGCAGCCACCAAGTGTTAGAGCAGGGAAAAACTGTTGCCGTCGGGCATAAATGCTGGGCAAGCAGCCCTGGAGATCCCTCTGCAGGCAGCTTGTGGAATTGAGTAGGGATTGGATTGTGATGATACAGGAGAGACTGGTCAGACTGACACGGGAAAATTGAGCCCTTAAACAGGGGGAGTAGCATGTGGTGCAGAGCACACTGCTCTCACAGGGCTCTGCAGTCCCCCGTACCCAGCTGTTGTAACCCACACTCTGTTGTGTTCTGCAGCTGCAGAAAACGACTTCAGAGCTGGAGAAGACAAAGGAGGAGTTAAAAAGCACACAGAAAGATCTGAAGAATGCAGACAAGGAGATCTTGGTGAGAATATCATTCCTCATGGCCAGCTGCCAGTTACTGCAGATTGGTCTGCAGCTGCAAAGCCAGGAGTTATGCTGGGTTTTGCTCAGTGACTGAGTTTCCCATCCTACCTCTGAGCTCCACCTGATGCTGATTTATGGAAAAGGGGCAAAGTATCTACTGCTAAATCTTTCCTTATCTCACTGTCTGCTTTCCCTTTTCCCTCCAGAGTTTGAAGAAGAAGATAGACATCCTGCAGGATACTCTGAAGGTCCCCTCTGTAACCAGGGAAACGCTCAGTCGGCTAGTCTTTGAAAGGTTAGTGAGCTGCATCCTCAGATACAGGCCAGGGATGGAGGTGACAGGTCCAAAAGCAAGAGTTGACAGTTTGACTGCCTGAGAAAGCAGAGATGTACTGGCAGGTGTCGCAGAAGTATGGCTGTTTTGTTCCTCGTGTCCTTTTTCTTGTGGCTGACAAGAGGATGTCACACACATAGAAAAAGTCTGTGTCTTGGAGGGTTTGGGTCAGTAGAGAGTGGAGGAATGGCCTGAGTTTTGAAAAAGTCTTTGTCATTGTGTCCTGCCTGGGAAACATCCCCAAAGCTGCTCTTCTCGTTGCTTTAGAGTTGGCCTGGGGATGAGAGTGCCCTGGTGTATGGGGACCAAAGATCTTAGCTAGGCAGAGGAATCTAGCCTGAAAAATGACATCTCCTTTTATCCAGCCTTTCTTGAGGAGCCTATTACCCCAGTAGAGCAAGCTGGGTTGTGTCCATAGAGCAGCAGTATGCCAGAGCGATTCCCGGGCTCTGGGTGCTGCTGCTAACAGCACTCAGCATTTGAAGGGGAGCAGTAATTTGGGACATTGAATTTAAACTCTGGGGTTCAGATTGTCCATTCTTTCACGTGTAAGCAGAACAGGGCTGTGCTCCTGGTGCCACTGCTGTCTGAGCACTCAGTGTCGTGGAGTGCAGCTCTGCCTTCCCCTGGGTGACAGGTGGTGGCTCAGTGACTGATGCTTTTCTTGGCCTTGCAGCCCTGTTCCCGTGGAACTGCAGCATCCAAAGCTCCACCGCCCATCCCACAGCAATGAGATCAATCTAGATGCTCCTTATGATGTGGACACCCCTGAACATCAGCCCTGCACATCTCCCTTCGTCGCTACAAAAAGGCAGAAGCTGGATAAAAAGCCGTGAGTTTTCCCTCCTCTTTCTGCTTCTAAAGGAGATCAAAGTCTCACTGCTTTGGAAGTTGCTGTGTGAGATCAGATAGCTCTCCAGCTGCCTGATGGCGTGCTGCAAGCTTTGTCGTCATTGGCTTGGCCTTGTCTGTCCTTGCTAGCTCCACTTGAACAATAAATCTCTACTGATTTGCTCCTTGGGCTCCTTACAGGCCTCCTGTGGTAAATCTGGCGAAGAAAGTTCTGAAGGAAACAGTGGAGGTAAAGGACTAATCTTGATTTTTCTGTGTCGCCTCTTTGATTCTGCTGTTAATAAGCTTGGGATAAAGAATCTATTTTCTCCCTTGTGGCCATAGACTGGCCCATCTATAGAACCAGTCTGTGCTTCAAAGTGTTTTCCTTGATGGTATCTTAGAAAAAACACTGTTGCTGCCCCAGGCCTCCTGGAACTGGGCAGGAGGAGGGAGGGTGGGGACCCACGTGCTTCTTGCTGATAATTCTGCCCCAGATGTGCTTCACAAACATCACTGGAGCTGACCACAAGGGCTGTGGGGTCAGCTGAGGTGGCTGTTCTCCCAGCCTTGCTGGGGGCAGTGTCCTGCCTCCTGGGCACTGTTCCACATAAGCCCCAGTGGGAGGTTGGAAGCTGCTGGTTTTCAGCCTGACATGTGGTATGGCAGTAGCCATTACCTTAAATAGCTGTCTGTGTCATTAGTGCTGCCTGTATGAGGACTCCATTCAGCAGATCATGCTGGTTAAAGGGCTTTTCTTGTTATTTTGTGGGACAGAACAGGGCAGATGATCTGGAGGATGATGCTCTTAAAGGACTCTTGCCAGCATTCATCAGGAACTCTGTTCTCTCCAAGAAGCCAGCTCCAGGCCGTTTGCGGTGTCCCCACAGTAACATGGGCTCTGTAAGTATGACTGTCCAGTTGGTGAGTGTGCCCAGGGCTGGCACTGCCACCTCTGTCCTGAACTGACCTTGCAAGAGGGAGCGAATGAGGCTTTTACCTTGCCACATACAGTGTGTGGAAAATAAATCTCGGAGCACTTCCTGGCTACTTCCCAGTCCTGCAGAGCTCCAGGGATGACAGATGCTCATTCCCTTCCTGGCAGCAGACTAAGTGGCTCTCGATGTCCTATTCCTCCACCTCCTTGGAGCTTAGGGTGTTCTCCTTGTATTCCTCAGTCCCAGTGACAAAACCCTAAGCCTTGCTCGGCTTGTCTCAAAAAGTGCCCAGTATTCCCAAACTTTATTATACCCATCAGTCTGTCTTTTTCCAAAAGTGAGGGCTTAGCTCAAGTCCTGAGTGTTTCCGAGTGCCTTTAACCCCTCTGCAGAATGTGTGGTCTGCAAGACTCCCCCTTCCCCATAACCAGCATGAGGAGAGGTAGCCAAGGCTCTGTGTGCTGCTCCAGGCTCATTTGTTTCTCTCTCCTAGGTGAGGACGGGCTACGATGGTATGGGAGGCAGGACAAAGTTCATAGAACCAGTATCCTTTCCTGGAGCTTATGTGGCAGTACTGGTGCTGTGGGCACCTCATTTCTGTTCTTCCTCTTTGGTCTCAGCCAACAAAAAAGGGACTTGGGATCCTCAAGGAATGATCTGATTTCTCGCTGAACAAATCTGAGCTCGGCAAAGACGTCAAGGACCTGAACTTGCTGAGAGCACTTGTGGCTGGTTCAGAGGAGCACATCAGCTAGAAATCAGTGCAATTTACAGGGACTGCCTGTGCCCTTGAGCTCTTACAGCAGCAGTGCAGGACAGCCTCTTGCTGGCTGTGTGCCTGCCAGCCCGTGCAGCCAGAGCCCTCATTCCTGTGGGATGCTGCTGCTCCGCTGTGGTGAGGAGTGGCTGGGCTGAGCTCATCCCGTGGGTGTGCAGCTGCTCCTGCCTTGGGATTGCTCTTCCATGAGATGCTGCAGGCTCTGGCTGCTCTGCCTTTACCTGCACAGTGTCCTGGCTCAGGAGGTCTTGCAGCTCGAGTTGATACGCTGTTAAAATGTTGGTTTATGTGCAAAGGGATAGCATAGAATCATTAATGTTGGAAAAGAGCTCTAAGATCAGGGTCCAACCATTAACCCAGCATTGCCAAGCCCACCACTAACCCATGTCCCTAACCACCACATCTACATGTTTTTTGAGCACTTCCAGGGACTCACACCATTTCCCTGGGCAGCCTGGTGCAATGCTTGACCACCTGTTTAATTAATAGGAGAGATGTTTCCTAATATCCAGTCTACACCTCCTGTTTGGGAAATGTTCCCTGACTCGTGGGACAGGAATGTGTCCGAGCTCTGCTGCTGTGAGAAGGTAGCAAAGCCCATCCTGTCCTGCAGGGACTTCTTCCTTGGATGCAGATGTGTGGCTGGGTCCCGGGTCGATGGTTCAGGCTGGACTGCAGCAGGTGTTGGATCACTTGTGTTCCCAGGGCACTGATCTGTGCTTTCCTTGACGGTTTTACCTCCAGACAAACCTGGCAGAAATCCGTCCATTATCAGTGAGGAGCAAGAAGAAGGTCTCCAGACCAGCGTTTGCAGCTCCTTCTGCATCTTCCAGCAGCAGCCAGGCCAGAATGGACACTTTCCTGCTGTGAGAGCCCCTGACTTCCTGGGAGAGGCTTGGAAGAGGCTGCAGGGCAGAGCACACTTGCCCAGAGCCTGACACAAGGCAGTGTGCAGCCACCACTGCCTAGGGTACTGTTTGCAAAGCACTGATGCTGCCCTGTGGAGAATTCTGCCCTTGCAGCAAGCCAACACAAAGCCAAGCCTCTGGCTAATGCCTGTACTGAGTTACCCTCCTCGTTTTACCACTCCTTCCTCCTTTTTTCATGCAGAATTGACAGGGTTTTCTTGCCTTCTGGCCTCAGATCTCTGCAGTTGCTGCTGCTTTGGGCTCTCTGGCACCAGGTGGAACTGCACTTCTTGGACGCAGCCACAAGCAGGAGGTGCAGGAAGGGTGTCTGGGATGTCAGTCTGAAGAGCAGCAGGGAGAAGGGACCTGGACCAGCTCCATGCCTGCTGTAAATAGTTCAAAGAAAGTTTACTGGAGGAAGAAGTGTGTAGAGCAACCTGTGTGGCTGTGGAGTGTCTGTATATTCATCATCAAATTAAACACCTCCCCTCAACCACAGGCCTGTGGGGGCTGGGGAGACCCACAGGTGGGCTTGGGGGCTGTGTTGCTCTGCCCTGTTTTGGGCCATGAAGTCCAGAGTGGTCTTGCAGGCTCGGCACTGAAACTGCTGACTGGGGAGGAAGGTATTGGGGTGACCCCCTGCTCCACTTGGAAGCAGAGATAGGTGTGCTGGTGTGAAACTTGTTTGTTACTTCCTATTTTTTAATAAGATTGTAGAGTATTTTTTTATTTTGTAACCGTTCTGCCTTGTGATTAGAGGGTTTGGAATGGCCTGGGGAAGTGCTGAGGAATGGCTCCCTTCAGGGGAGGGGGGAGAGTGGTGGGGCTGAACCTGTCTGGGTTCTTCAGCTTGGAGCCGTGGAATAGGAGATCCACACCTGAAGCAGGGCTGTCCGAGCTGCAAGGAACAGATGTGGTGAGGCACCCAGTAACGCACTCTGGTGTACAAATCTGGCATTTCCTATTTCCAGCTGCTTCAGGCCAGGATCTGTTGTACTTGGACTGGCTAAAAACATGTTTTTAGAGAATAAAATATATTGCTGTGCACACTTGTTAACACAACTGGCTTCTGAGCATTTTTCACCCTATTGCACCTCAGGGTAGAGGTGTGAACTTGGGTGCTGAATGTGGGGTGATGGACGTGCTCAACCCTTCAGGAACCTTTGGGGTGGCAGCCCTTGGGGGAGACAGGCCCCTTGTCGAGGGAAGGACAGGGGTGGGGTGAAGCCATAGGGACAGTGATGCCCATCCCCAGGGAAGTGAACAAGGCAAAGCCCTGCAGAGCACATGAGCTGTGTCTCACCTGCATCACCTGAGGCTGACTGCAGAATTCAGTGGAATTGGGGGAGAGTTTGGAGGAGCGGGAGAGGGTTCAGAGGGCTGGGAAAATAGCTTGTGGGGAAGGGGGGAGGGGGGACTTAATCAAGTAAAGTAAATTCTGCAGAGAAGAAGCCTGGGACAGGGTCTGCAGAGAGCCTGCTGTGCACTGTCATTGTCCCTTCGAGGCAGTATCAAGTGTCTGTAAAATGAGAGACACTTGCTCTGGTTCTCTCCAGTTCAGGAAGACCCTTTTAGGAAGGCAGCAGTGAAGGTGTGGGTGTGTGGCTGGTGGGGGACATGGGCTTCCATGCTGGGGTGCTGGAGAGCTAGTGTTGTGTCTGCCCATAAAGGGAGAACAGATCCCAGCCTGCAGTGGAGTCATTGAGAAGGGTTTTTGGGGCTGTGTTTTGACACAAGGGCAAGTTTAAACTGAGGTTTGAGCACCTTGGCTGGGCACCACCTGCACCAGCGCTGTTGCTGGCAGCTGCTCCAACCTCTGCTGGGTTTGAAGTGGATGTTTTGAGTGTCCTGTGTTTGGGGGACACATCACCTCAGGAACAAATCCAAACAAAACACTTTTTTTGTGTGTCCTGCCCCCTTTCATCCACTTCTGCACTCTTACTTTCCATGGACCTGTTGCTGCTGGGTTGTTTCTGATGTGTTTTTGTTCTGGTTTATTGCACGTCTATTGGCCCTGCCCAGAACTGAAGCTGTTTTATTTTCTTGCTCAGTGCTTTCAGTTCCTCCAAAGCTCTCTATTACACCTTTTGCACCCCACACCTGCTCCTCGGCGACAGCAGTGACCTCCAGCGCCAGCATCCCCGTCCCTGGGCTGGGGGATACAGAAGGGGCGGGGAAGGGGCTGAAGTCCCTTGTTCCTGGGGCTTGTTGGAGCCGCTTGCTATTTCGGTGCGCTCCGAGGTGAGGCTGGACCCAGTTTCACGTTTATTTTAGGATTTAGCGCGTGTGTGTTGACTCACAGCCCATAAAAAGCAGCCGCCAGCACTGCTCGGGCTGTGTGGGATCTCGTCTCCGGCGGGGCTGGCGCTCCCGGGGGCAATTTTTGGTCCCCGCTGGGGTCCCCCCGAGGGGGGTTCGGGGCCGCGGGAGCCGCAGGGTGGCAGCAGGGGACCGGCGGTGGCAGCGCGTCCCTCCGCCCGCGGGTACCGGCACCGTTAATTACCGCCCCTCATTAGCGGCAGGGGGCGGGAGGGAGCCCCGGCGGTGCTGGGGCGCTCCCACAGGCACCGCTGCTCTCTGACGCCATGGGCAGCCTCTGACCTCACGCAGAGCGAGCGTGGCCATTGGCTGAGCTCTGCGTGACCTCAGGGGAAGAAGGGTGCTGGTTGGCTGAGCCTGGAGCTCAGGGCGAGCGTTTGAGCCCATTGCTTCGGCCCTGTGATGTCATAGAAGAGCAGTGGTGGTCAGCGGCTGGGCTCCGGGTGACCATGGGAGGGACGGGATGGTTATTGGCTGGGGCTCCAGCACCGCATCAGAGAGCCTGTGACCTCACAGGGAGGCGTGTGCTCCTGTGTGGCTGAGAGTGACTGCCTGGGCTAGTCCATGATCTCATGGGGTAGCAGGGTGCTCACTGGACAGTAGCATGTGACATTGCAGGGCTGCCTGCAGCCTTACAGGGAGCAGGACAAAGATCGAGTGGCAGAGTGTGACATCACAAGGCAGTGCATGACCTCACAAGGGTGCGAGATGCTCATTGGCTGGCAGGGTGTGATGTTCTTGGGCAGCCCATGACATCATGGGGGAGGTGGGTGCTAATTGGCTGACATGGTGTGACTTCCAGGAGCAGCACATGACTTCATGGAGGAGGGGACCCCTCATTGGTCGGTGGTGTGTGACATCCTGCAGCAGCCTGTGACCTCATGGGTGAGTGGGCGCTCATTGGCTGTTTGGTGTAACCTCATGCGGGACTGCGCGCCCATTGGCCGTCGGGACGTGACGTCACGGCAGACGGGCCGCTCATTGACGGCCAGCGCGGGAGCTCGCGTGGCGCCGCCTGGCGGGCGCGAGCGCTGGCTCTGCGCGGCGCCGATTGGCCGGCGGGCGGGGCGGGGCGGGGCCTGGGGGCACG